>JASDQU010754083.1:15203-36946 GCA_032191745.1 Picea mariana | reverse complement strand
CAATACTTTAACATTTAAATATTCCTTCTTGATTTTGTCACCTTACTTTATCATTTCTTGATTTTGTCACGTCTCTTGATTATTTAAATAATCCACCTTGAATTTGTCACTTTAATTTATCATTTAAATAATATTAACCCATTTCTAGGTCACTTAACCTATTTTCCTTATTTTTAGGGTTAACCACTTTCCATAAATATTCCTTCTTGATTTTGTCAACTTATTTTATCATTTCTTGATTTTGTCACTTCTCTTGATTATTTAAATAATCCACCTTGAATAAATAATATTAACCCATTGCTAGGTCACTTAACCTATTTTCCTTATTTTTAGGGTTAACCACTTTCCATAAATATTCCTTCTTGATTTTGTCACCTTATTTTATCATTTCTTCTTTTAGGTCACTTTGACTTCTTTGACTTTGGGGGCTTCAAGCCTTCATGTGAGGGTCCTTCATCTTCGTAAGGCCNTTTAATTTATCATTTAAATAATGATTTCTTCTTTTAGGTCACTTTGACTTCTTTGACGTTGGGGGCTTCAAGCCTTCATGTGGGGGTCCTTCATCTTTGTAAGGCCATAACACTCAAACCATGAGGAGTTATGTTACATTCCACATAACACCAGAAATGGAATGACAAGCACTATCCATCTAGGATAGTTTCACCAACAATTCTCTTGACCTTCATCTCATTATTCCACATACAAGCATGGGTCCTCCAACCATTCTTCTAGGATAACTCAATCTGCAAAGCGTCTTCCGTTGAATGCTTTCACCATAAGGGGACCACTTTGGAGTTCATTTGTTTGTGCACCTTATCAATCATGATAAAACAATAGTAAGTCATCTATACATTTTTCCGACAATGCATCATATACAAATGAAACCACATCGATCCATCTTCATCATGTATCAATGACAACTCATTGATCCATCTTCATCTATGCATTCCCATCAAGGAAAACACATATTATATTACATCAATCATCGATCAATCAAACCATTGGCATCAATGACAACATGATCCAACAATAATGATGGAAGCACTTTGTATTTCCGTCACCCTTTTTCAACCAAATAGCTAAGATCTTTTGTCTCCAAATAGTTTCTTCATTTACATGAATAGTGTATCGATGATCCTCTAGTTCATGTAGTCGAGTGAAATCTACTTCTACAGATGTCACAACCAAACCCTCCATACAAACTTAACCAATGTTTTTTTCCACTTCTTTTAATTCAACCTTCATTTTCTCTTTAAAAATTTTATTCCATGCTTTCATTGCTTGTTTAACACATGTTATGTTATCCAAAAATTGGTGCATAAAGGAAGAAGGAGACCCCACCGAGAGAGGGATCCAATTTCCTTTAATGAGATCTATAAATTCTTCATCCTAAAGTCATATTGAACTGAACTTAAAATGGTCTAGTGGCTTGGTCGGGCCCCACTCCATATGGA
Source organism: Picea mariana (assembly GCA_032191745.1). Classification (NCBI taxonomy): domain Eukaryota; kingdom Viridiplantae; phylum Streptophyta; class Pinopsida; order Pinales; family Pinaceae; genus Picea; species Picea mariana. The sequence goes on along the minus strand of JASDQU010754083.1, from coordinate 35,492 downwards.
AGATGATTGGGAGGTGGTCAGAAAGGCCACAAAAAGAAACCCATGTTTTGAAGAGAAAATTCTTGGAGAGAATATTCTATGACACCATAAATTGATCAAGACATTTACCAATTACATCATCCCTTGACCTATAGTTCCTCTAACATAAAGAACTACTGAGTTTTTCAGGTTGAGTTGTTACACCCCATATTTCCCTATAGGACATGGTGAAAATGAAGTCTCCACCCACGAGAGTTAGATGATTATACAAAACCTTCGACTCCGCCAAATGCTCCAAAAAAACATCTCTATTTTGCATATGGTCCATATACATTAACAGTCACGAATTCAAGGGCCTTTGTTATAATTGTGATGACAAATATTTTATTGGGCACAAGTGTAAGGAACAAAATATTTGTATGGCCATCTCTGAGGATTTTTCTTAAGAAGAGTTCGAGGCTCCCCCTATGGCTCAGTCACCTTAACCCACTAACCTTAATGCACACTTGGAACCCCCAAAATTTGAACCAATCATTTCCCTAATATCTCTCACTAGATTATTTGCTCCCCAAACCCTCGAGATAATTGGTTAAATTAAGTATCAAAAGTTCATCATCCTCATTGACAGTGGAAACACCCATAATGTTTTTCATCGTTTCATTTCCCAAGAAACCGATTGCTATATCCATGTCGTCAACAAATTTCAAATCATGATCGCCAATGGAGGTTCCATGAAATGTGGGGGATGTTGTTAAAATGTGTGTATCCAAATTGGTCAGTAAAACATGAAATCTCATATGTTTTCTATTGACATGGGTGGTTGTGACATTGTGTTGGGTGTCGAATGGTTAAGGACTCTTGACCCCATCCTCATGGATTTTAAGGAATGAACCATGCAATTCAACTAGGAGGGCCAATAGTATAATTTCCAAGGCCTCACAAAAATTTCCCCTGAGATCATCCGTTCCCATCGCATGGAAATGATTCTCAAAAAAGGTCATTCCGACATTATTGCACAACTTCATTCCATTCAGGCCACTAAAACACTCTCTATTCATCCTGACCTCCAATCAATCCTCTCCAAATATCAATCTATTTTTTCCACTCCCGAGGGACTTCCCCCTTCCGGTGGTGTTCATGATCATTCCATTCCCCTTGTCCTCGACATCCTTCCTCCCAATGTTCATCCCTTTTCCCAAAAAAATGAAATTGAGAAAATCGTTCAAGAATAGTTTTCCATGAGTGCTATCTATCCTAGTACTATCCCCTATTATTCTCTTGTGGTGATGGTACTTAAAAATAAGGATCTTGGCACATGTGTCCTAACTTTCATGCACTCAACAAAATCACCATCAAAGAAAAATTTCTCATTCCTGCCATTGATGATCTCTTGGATGAATTAAGTGGTTTTGAGTACTTTACTAAACTTGATCTTTGTTCTAACTACCACCAGATATGTATGAAAGAGGACGAAATTTCTAAGCCTACATTTCGAACTCATGAGGGCCACTATGAGTTCTTGATTATGCCCTTTTGGCTTGTATAATGCTCCCTCTACTTTCCAAATCCTCTTAAATCATGTCTTCCATCCTTTTATCCGTCATTTTTTCTCATTTTTCCTTGATGATATTATTGTATATAGTAAAACATGGACAACCCATCTTTCTCATGTGGATCAAGTTCTTCATCTACTCTCTCAACACTAATTTTTACTCAAGAAATCTAAATTTTATTTTGGAGCCTCGAAAGTGGAGTGCTTGGGTCATATTGTTGGCAAGGATTGTATCAGGGAGGATCCTAAGAAAATTGAAGCTATGCAGGATTGGCCTCACCCAAAAACTCAAAATATTTCATGATTTTCTCGGTTTAACGGACTATTATCACAAGTTTGTTAAGAAATATGGAAAAGTTTCAACGCATTTCACTGCTCTTATTAAAATGAATGCTTTCACTTGGACTCCAACAATTGATTATTCCTTCCAAGATTTGAAGGATGCTATGTGCACCACTCATGTCGTGCCCCTTCTTGACTTCACAAAGACATTTGTCCTAGAATATGATGCTTCAGGGAGGGGAATTGGCACAATCCTTATGCAAGATTGTCGGCCTTTGGCCTTTACCCTTAAACAATTGTCAGAATGACATTTGGTTAAATCAATATATGAAAAGGAAATGTTGGCTATTTTTGATGCAGTGGATCTATGGCACCCTTATCTATTGGGGGAAAAATCCAAATTAAGACAGATCATCAACGCCTCAAGTATTTTCTAGAGAAACATATTTCATCTTCGGAGCAACAAAATGGTGTGACTAAGCTATTGAGATCCTTTACAAGAAAGGAAAATACAATGTGGTGGCTGAAACTCTTTCAATAAAATATGAAGATGAAGGGTCCCTCTTTTTCCTCTCTTTCATTATACTAGATTCGCTCCAAGTTGTTCGCAGGGAATGGTTCCAAGATCCCAAAATTTTCCATCTAATCCAACAATTGCAAGACCATTCTCCAGTTTCCCAAGGGTAATCTTGGAACAATGATGATATTTTATACAAAGGCCATAAGTATTTAAGTAAACAATCACAACTTAAATCCACGGTGATTTCTGAGCTTCATGGTACACCCACAACTAGGCTCTCAGGGTTTACCAAAACCTATGATAGGATGAAACATTCTTTTTTGAATGGGATGGTATGAAATAATAAATATGCACATTTATGGTGGAATGTGATGTTTTTTAATGCAACAAGGGAGAAACAATCAAATCCCCTGAAGCACTACAACCTCTTCTGATTCCACCCGCTATTTGGAGGGATATCTCTACGAATTTCATTGTTGGTTTACCTAAATCGAGCAATAGGTCAGTCATCATGGTGCTAGTTGATTGAATTCCAAAATATTCTCATTTTTGTGCTCTTCGAGACCCATTTAACGCATATTCCATTTCCCAATGTTTCATAGATCATATCTTCATGCTTCATGGAATGCCTCATTCCATTGTTTCTGACCGATAACCCACTTTCACCAACAATGTTTGGAAAGAATTTTTCAGGATACAAGGAACCGAATTGCATCTCAGCATAGACTATCATCCTTAGACTAATGGCCAAATTGAATTTGTCAACAAGTGTTTGGAAACAAATTTGAGGTGTTTTGCATCCGAGCCAGAAAATCAGTGGGTTCAATAGTTACGAATATTTGAATGGTGGTACACCACATCTTACCATACAACTACTCGCATGAGTCCTTTTGAATCAATATGTGGAAAAAATCCACCTTCATTTATCTCATACATTATAGGGGTTTTGAAGGTTCAGGCGGTTAACCAAACTCTTACAATTCAATAGGTTATTCTTCATTCCCTCAAAGAAAAATTTTTAGTGGCTCAAAATAGAATGAAGCAACAAGCATATCAAGGTCATTTCAAACATCAATTTTATAAAGGGGACCAAGTTTTTCTTCGACTGCAACCTTACAAGTAGACTTCTATCAAGGTTGTACATTGTCATAAACTTGTGCCTAATTTTATGTTCTTTATACAGTTCTCAAGCATGTGGGATTGGTCGCCTACCAATTATATTTTCCAAGTCATTATAAGCTCCATCCTATTTTTCATGTCTCGTGATTAAAGAAGGTGATTGGAACTAAGTGTCAAACTCAAAGTAGTCTCCTTGAGTTAGATGAACAAGGATCCATATGGTTGCAACCAGAAGCAGTCTTGGACCAATGTGAACATTGTCTCTATCACCACACCATAAAGGAAGTGTTAGTAAAGTGGAAAGATACAATTCGAGTAGATTCCACCTGGGAGCCAACTACCATTATACAACAATTTCCTCATCTCAAGCCTTGAATAAAAGACCATTTTTTTTGGGGGGGAGGGAGTGATCTAGATGGATATCGATGGCCACCCACCTTTTCCAACTGGCTCAAAACAATTTTCTAGCAATTTTGGCAATTTACTATTTTTAGCAGTTTTCACTTTCAGGGCCATTTTGAGGGCCTAAATGAAGGTTTTTCAGGATAATCCAAACTCAATGATAGATAAAGGGATTATTGAGGCCCAAAAATGAATCTCCTTGATGATACCTTTTTGATGGTCTATCATACGCCTAAAACATAGATCGTATGCAAAAGTTATGACCCCGGGAAATTAATGTACCAACTTACCCGAACGGGGCCCACATGACTTTTTGCACTTCATCTCCTAGCGTTAGGTTTTTAGATGTATAGGGTTTTTTTCATTACTATTTATTGTAAAAGGCCTTCAGAGCCTCATTGTAATCACCTTCTTGTGAATGAGCGCAGCTGTCACATCTCTTCTCAGAGATAAGACACCACCATTCCAACAATCTTGTTTCCATTGCATTTTACAGTTTTATCTTATTTTATTATTGAATAGAAAACCAGTTTTACTATATCTTTGTTATTTTGTGTGAAGAATCTGTTAATAGTCTATATTCATTTCATTCTACTCATAAAATCTGGATTAGTGGTATTAGAGCGGTCTGCTCCTTGTCGTCTTAATGCATGTCCCCAACGAGGTCAGAGTACAAAGAGTTGGGTCTTGAGCATGTTTATCTTGAGGAGAAAATATCTTGCATGCCCAAGAGGCCTCTCATGGCAGGAGAAAATAAATATGATGGGACAGGAGATCCTTTCAAACTGATGATTGAGGAATCCCTCACGCAACAGAGGAACGAAATGATGGATATTTTAACACAAATCCTTCGGCGGCTACCAACAGGCGATGCATCCTCTTCGAGCGGAGGTGCCACCCCCTTCAAGGTACAAATAAACTTCGATATTTCTATATTTGAAGGTCAGATAGACGCAGATGTTGTAGATAAGTGGATGAATCTGATAGAAGGGTATTTTTTTGTCCATAACTTCTCGAATAGAGAAAATATAACTTTTGCGCTCCTCAAAGTCGTCCCCCATGTCAAATATTGGTGAGAAATGTTCTGTGAGAAAAAGGAAATATATGAACCCTCATTATTTACAGTCAGAGCCACCTGTGATTCTTTCAGGGATGCTATTAAGGAACAATACTACCCTATTGGCAGTTATCATGACTTATATACCAAATGGACCACACTATGGCAAGAAAGAGACCAAGCAGTGCCAGATTTCACAAATATCTTCTATACCTTGCACACCAATATGGGTATCAAAGATTTGGAGCGACATCAGGTTCTCAAGTATCATGGTTATATTCATAGATACATCCATACCAAAATGGAATTTCTATACATCTCATCCTTGGGCACGACCTACCGATATGCCATCAAAATCAAGCAGAAGCTCAAACAAAAGAAACGACAATTTGGGCCTAGGAACCCCTCACAACTAAATCTAGGAAAGGTTGTCCCCAACTCACAAAACAAAGGATATATAAAATATCGATAGTATGAGGACAAATAGTCCAAGCCACAAGAAAATAAGGACACTGGAAAGACAAAGAAAGATACCAGGAAGTCGTGCGAATTCCATAAGATCCCTTGGCATAACACTGTTGACTTTCACTCAAAGCAGTCACTGGTAGATGAAGTGAAAGCCTCTGAATCATATGCGGATTTTGACTTTGAGATAGAACTATAAAGGGGAATATGGATCATTTATGAGAAATCTAGTGCCACCATTTTTACCACCAAGCTCCATCTTGGTGAACCAGAGGAGCCAAAAGAAGGAGAGAGTCTCTTCCATTCGCAAATGTGGGTAAATGGCACTCCGTTGCACTTCATCATTGATAGCAGTAGCTAGAAGAAATTCATCTCTGCAGAGGTTGTCAAGTGGCTATACCTTCCCACAACACCTCACCCACAACCCTACACCATTGGATGGCTCCACTAAGGAAGTGATCTCCGCGTCAGCCAAGAGTGTCAACTATCATACGACATCAAGCCCTTCAAAGATGAGGTATTGTGTGATTTTGATCCTCTCAAAGTTTGTGATATTCTTTTGGGCCAATCATATTTAGGGAAACGCCATGTTGTATATGAGTCTAGGCCTCGTAGTGTTATTATTATTTTGAACAAGAAATTGTATAGGATACCTGAGGCAATCCAACCAAGTGTTATTTCCTTGATCTCTACTAAGTAATGAAGGAAGGTCATCTCTCAGATGGGTAAGTTTGTATTCTTCGTGATTCACTCTCAGAATAAGAGAAATATCACAGCCACATCCAGGGTCTCGACGGCCAACCTCTTCACATAGAAGAAGCAAGTAGATAAGGTCGTGGAAGAATAATCGGATATATTCTCCTCACCTACCGGGGTACCTATGCATTTCCAGGTCAAGCACCCCATCGATCTGACCCCCGGTGCATCGCTGCCCAATGGGCCAGTCTATCATTGCTCTCTATTAGAGAATGAGGAGCGACAAATCCAAGAACTGCTCCACAAGGGGAACACCCATCCCATCTCATGACCTTGCGGTAGCCCAATCATGTTGGTACAAACGAAATATGGAACCTGGTGACTCTGCATCGATTATCGGGCTCTAAATAAAATCACAGTCAGAAACCAATAATTGATTCCCTAAATCGATGACCTCATTGATCAACTCACGGGGGATAAACAATTCAGTAAGATTGATCTGAATTCTGGCTACCGCCAATTCCCGATAGACCAAACATATGTATGGAAGACCGCGTTCAATTCAAAGGAAGGCCTTTTTGAATGGTTTGTCATTCCCTTTGGTTTGAAAAATGCTCTGACCACTTTCATGAGGATGATGGACGATATCCTGCGACCATTCACCAATAATTTTCTAGTGGTATATATGGATGACATTTTCATTTACAACAAGACTTGGTTTAAACACTTGCGGCATATTCAACAAGTTCTACACACCTTGTGACAGCATAGGCTATATGCCAACTTGGAAAAATGATCCTTCGGCATGGATATGGTCCATTTCCTAGGCTACATCATTGATCAACATGGTGTACATGTGGATCCAGCCAAGATCCAAGTCATTCGTGACTAGCTAGCCCCAACCACACTCACTGAGCTTTGGAGATTCTTGGGCCTTGCCAATTTCTACCGTAGGTTTGTGTTAGGATTCTCCCATATTGCATGGGCCCTTAGCCAAATCACCAGGGGTGGTGGTAAGGAAAAAATTGCATGGGACCGGTCCCAACAACAAGCATTCGATGATTTGAAGCAGTTCTTATGCTCATCCCCAAAACTTTAACTACCAAACCTACAACATCCCTTTGATATAGAGACAAATTCTTCAGACTATGTTGTGGGCATCGTTCTGACTCAACATGGCCACCCCATGGCCTATCATAGTGTGACACTATCCAATGATGTGCGTAAGTACCCTAATTATGACAAAGAAATGTAATCCATTTTGAAATACTACCGTCAATGGAGACATTACATTCGTTGGAAAGAGACAGTCATCCACACTGATCATAAGACACTGCAGTTTATGCAGACACAAGGAAAATTGTAGAATGACCGCCATCAAAATTGATCCACATACTTGTAACAATTCCACCTCAACATCAAGTATAAAACAGGAAGCACCAATCACATCATTGATTGCCTGAGTGGACCACCAGTCGTGACACTCACCACGGTGCTAGACTCTTGCAGCCATGATACCTCTGGATGGCTCCAACTCTACGAGATAGACCTGAACTTCACCACCACTTACCAAATGTTGGGTGAAAACATAGTTGTCGATGATTTCTATCTTCAAGATGGGTTATTGTGTCGTCTGGGCCATATCCATGTTCCATCAAGAAAGTGAGTGAAGATGATCTGGGAAGCCCACTATAGTCAGGTGGCAGGACACTTCGGCATCGAAAAGACAGTGGCAATGCTACAGAAACATTTCTACTAGACGAAACTCCGACAGGAGGTCAACAAGTATATCACGTCCTACACTATTTTCCAAACCAACCACTAAGAAATAGGGCATGTACACCTCTCTTCCTAATCCTGACAGGCCATGGGAATCCATCTCAATGGACTACATGTTGGGCCTCCCATCCACCAAGTGGAGAAACGACTGTGTTTTTGTGGTTGTTGACCACTTTTCTAAGATGACAATTATGGTTTCCTGCAAGAAGAGCATCACAGCAGAGGCCATTGCCAAGCTCTTCTTTGAATGAGTCTGGGTATATTTTGGACTCCCACAAACCATTGTCTCAGATAAGGATAGTTGATTTCTCAGCACATTCTGGTCAAGCCTCTGGTCACTGTTGGACACCAATCTAACCAAATCCATGACCTTCCACCCCCAGATAGATGGCCAAACCGATGTCATAAATTGAATGGTTGTGCATATCCTTCAGATGTATAATTCAAAGCACCCTCGCACATGGGATGAGATCCTTCCCTATGTCAAGCATAGCTACAACCGATCCATGCATAGCTCAACCGGCCACATCCCCTTTCAGGTGGGGTTGGGATTCCAGCCATTGGGTCCCATAGATGTTTCACTTCCCCTTGTGGTCACCTCGACCGAGTCATCTCTCATTCCAACTGAAGCTGACAAAGACACCCAGTTCATTGAGCAGATCCATCACATCCACCAACAGGTTCACAATATCCTAAAGAATTCCAATGACAAGTACATACAATTCCATGATCAACATCGGGTGCCACATAAGTTTGAGGTAGGAGAAAAAGTTTGGTTGCACTTGCAAAAATAACTCCTTACAAGACCCCATCAGAAGCTTTGCCCACTCCGTTATTGGCCTTACACCATCACCAAGGCCATGGGGGATATTGATTTTGAGCTCAACATTCCTCCTTTCCTTGGCCTCCACCCAGTCTTCAATGTGGATCTCCTTCGCCCTTATTTCCCACCATTATTGGACACCTCAGACGTAGCAGAACAACTGACACCAATAGAGATCAACCCTGACTGCATCCAACATGAATCCAATGATCAGATTGTGGACACACAGATCAATCTCACTCGACAACAAAGGATCCATCTTTATCAAGTCGTCAAAGCAAGGCAGCTCCTGTGCCAAGGCAAGTGGCTCACCTGGGGCCAAATTCAGTAGAAATTTCCTCATCTGATGGGGGAGCTCAACACAATGGAGAAAATTGCTTCCTAAGGAGGGAGGATTGATCTATATGGATATTGGTGGCCACCCACCTTTTCCAACTGGCTCAAAACAGTTTTATGGCAATTTTGGCAATTTACTATTTTTAGCACTTTTCACTTTCAGGGCCATTTGAGGGCCTAAATGATTTGTTTTCGGTATCATCCCAACTCAATGATATACAAAGGCATAGTTGATTCCAAAAAATTAATCTCCTCAATGATACCTTTCCAATGGGCTATCATACGCCTAAAACGGATATCGTATGAAAAAGTTACGACCCCGAGAAGTTAATGTACTAACTTACCCAAACGGGGCCCACATGACTTTTGGCGCTTCATCTCCTAGGGTTAGGTTTTTGGATTCCTATGGTTTTTGGGATTCTTGTTTATTTTAAAATGCATTCAAAGCCTCATTGTAATCACCTTCTTATGAATGAGTGCAACTGTCACATCTCTTCTCAGAGATAAGTCACCACCATTCGAACAAGCTTGTTTCCGCTGCATTTTATAGTCTTAGCTTATTTCATTATTGAATACAAAACTAGTTGTACTGTATCTCTATTATTTTGTGTGAAGAATCCGTTAATAATATGTATTCATTTCTTTATGCTCATAAAATCCATATCAGAGGGCATGTTAGAGACCTAACCTCCCTAATCCCTCATGTAGGTAGAATAATATATTTTCCTTGTAATAAAGACAAATATTAATAAGGCCTAGTAATAAGGAAGAATAAGTCAAATGTAAGAATACCTAATAGAAGCTTCCACTTCTAGAAGATATTTCTCTAGATTGTTCTTGTGGTAAATAGATTTTGTATAAATAGGAGTCGAGGGAATGATAAGTTTTTTATGGAGAATTATTGCAATAGAGCTCTGCTATACTAGATGTTTCCTTCTCAAAGATGAAAGTGAACACTGTTTCCTATCAAGAAAGGTATTATTTCAATGTTGTGGTTCCATATAATTCGTTGTTTTGTTGTCATTCTCTACAATATTTCGATTTTTTTTTTCTATTCCGTTGTTATTCATTGCAATGTTTCTCTTTTATGTTATTATAATAGATATGGTACCGAACAATGTGCTACCTTGTATTCTTCTGTAAGGAGATTTAACATACATACGATCTGATTATGGGAAGAGGCATCCAAATCTAGACCACCGACTGAGCAGGAATCCTCCTTCTTGGTTTTGTAACTAAGGGAATACCACTCCACCTTTTTGGGGAGCCCCTCTACTAAAAGAGGAGAACCATCCAAATAAGACAAGGAGAAAAATGAATGAGAACATGGATGGGAGGGGGCGACAGAGAGGGGAAGGGACATAATGGGGAGGTGCATCGAGGGAGGGGAGATGGCCAAGGGGAGGGTGGATAATAGAGGGTACTTTGGTGGGTGAAGGGATGGGGGGAATGAGGAGGACGATGCTCCACCTAGGGAAACCAGAGCACTCACATATATTTCAATCGCATGGTAAGTAGACATGGGGACTGTAAATTGGTAAGATAAGTAAAAATACCTACATCAACTTGCAAATCCATTTTCACCTACTTATCATAAACATCCTTAGACCAATGTTCGATGTCATCACCTACTAATATCAAGGAATTTGATGAAACGTTTGAAAATTGCTTGGCTTCTTCTACCTCTAAATGTGTAAGTCCATCCTTTTTAACCCAAATATTTTTCACCTTTTCCATTTGGAGACATGGCCTACTATAGTGGAGCTGAAAATGGCCCACTTCATGGAAAGAATAACAATAAAATGAAAATGTCCAATAGTTAGTTTTTTGAACCCATTTATGCTCACCCGTAACAAGGTACAGTTCTTCTTGAATCCCATCACGTAATTCAACTTCAACAAGAGTCCAGGCCCACCATCGATCTGGTTTGGATTTCCATGAGGAATTCAAGCCACATAGAGTACCAATTTTATCCCCTATATCTCAAAGGAGGGGTTCATTCTAGAAATACATTGGTAACCATGTAAATATATCCCACACATGCATTAGAGATACTAGATTTGTAATACCCCAGGTTGACCCCAGTTCTGATTGTGCATATAGGCTGGTGAGTCCTGCTACTTTTAGTCTACAATTCATGTGTACTAAATAGGTTGGCGAGGAATATACTAAAATGCCTATAGGCCTATAATATGTATTATGTACAATCATAATTTAATACTAATAAAATTAGACCACTGTTGTATACCATATTGAAAAAAGAGTAAGGGGGATAAACTACACTCGAAAAGGGGAAAAAGGGGCTAAGAGTATTAGGTTAAGGGGCTAAGACTAAGGGGATTAGGCCAAGAGAATCATTTTTAATACTAATTTATAAAATTTAGCTTAGCGGTGCATATGCATTATGTTATCCTAAGTTCCTCTGGAAGAGGAACAAATCACCAAGTGGGTGCAAAGGGAGGTCATAAAGTAACAAGTGTAATTTTATGCACATGCAAATATAATGGGAGAACTGAGTGTAGTTTCCCATTGAAAATTTTTCATTTTCTCACCATCGTGGAAGAGGATGAGATGGCATGACAAATCCCATATCATTTTCCACATCCTCACAAGGATGAGATGGCACAACATGGAAATGCCATGCCAAATGGATATGGGTAACGTAGAGCCATGTCGGTGCCATGTGGCATTAAAATGGAAAAGACCTAAAAGCTTTAAAGCACCATAACGTCTAATCCATAGCTATGTTTTGATCATGGTGATAGTCATTAGAAATCTTTGGATGATCAAAAATAATTTATGAAGTCTAATTGAGAAGATGAATAGATGAAAAAATAGAAACATTTTGACACCCCATCCCTTAGAAGATACTTAATGGGTTGTGTATGTTGAAAAGTATTATCAGAGGTCCAGTTTCAACACTGAACCTGCATGAACCAATTAATAGAGTGTAGAACCATCTTGTTTTTTATTTTATAGAAACATAGGAATGTTGTTGTCACTTGGTAGAATAGAAAACACTCCTACAAGAGTGGGATTATGTTGATAATAATTAAGGGTTGAATTTGAATGTGAAATGGATGAATCTTGTTAAGGACTACTTAGGTTTAGATAATGAATGAGCTAGTTGTTGTAATGATGGGTTGTTTGAGCCCTGAAAAATATGATTTTCGTTAAAAAGAGTATAATCCATGTGTGCATAAGTCCCCTCATTAAGAGGATTGGTAGATAAAAGTACTTGATGAAAAACTGGTGTTGTAATACATATGGTAATGAATAAGCATATTTAAACATGCAAATAGGTTTATTCTAACCTATGGTTGATTGCAAGACATGATTTTTCAATGGATCATTTTGGTCAATTATGACTTGGTATCAACATGAGAGTAAAATCATGATTGAAAATTTGATAATTCCTTTGTGTGTATCTCAAAATGGTGAGATATAAGGACTAAGGAAATATTTATCTAAATCTTGGTCAGGAAGTATTGAGTATCTAAAGTTAACCAATGCGTTAGATTGACATACAGAGGTAGATGGTAGCCATATAGGCATGGCTGGGTATGCTCATGTAGCAATAAAAGGGAATATTAAGAAAGGATCTCCTTGGTAAAAGGGCATGTTTACTTAGGATGGTATGAGGCATGAGAGGAAGATGTATTTCACATTCTATTTCCTTGTGTAATAACGAAATTTCTATATTTTGATTCTATATTTGGAATACATTTATAGTAGTTGCACATGAATAGTTTCTTACTGGATATTTCCATAAGCAAAGAAACATAAGTATGAGTATACTTGAGAATTTATACATGTAGATGTTTGTAATATCTCTTCCAAAGAGACTAATATTAAGACCAATTAATACGAAAGAATGATATAAAACAACCTTTGGGTTCTTTAAGAAGTTGATTCCAAGACAAAGGAGTTTGATAAGCAACATGGAGAAACACTTAATGAAAATCCGTGTTTAAGAAAGAATCCCAGAGGACAATTATTCATATAAGATGTGGATTCTAGGTGGGGAATCCATCTGGAACACATAAGAAGACATGTATATGAGGTCCATATAGAAATTCAAAGCATGGAATCGGGGAAGTATAGTTTACAATGTATGAAATAATTAGACCTAGTGTCTAAGATTATTAGAGGCACTTGAATGTAGAGTATTATGTCATGAATACTACTTTTGGTAATCATAGCGCTCAGAGGAATCAGGGAACAAGAGTAAAGTAAGTATTGAGTGAACTAGTGAAGTTCCATTCACTATAAAGGATGTCAATGTATAGATAAAGTAGTACATTGTGGAAGGGATGTTCTAAAATATTGAGATGTCAAATGATATCCTTCTGATAAATAAAGATATAGTCTATACATGGAGATAAGGGAAACATATTGAAGGACTAGCTATATAATTTTGGGGGTATTACCACCATTATTATTAGAATGGTATAGTGGAAGTATGAAAATAATGTCAGAACTTCAAAGTTGTGTTGATGATTAAAGCTATGTGAGACATTCTCCATCTTACAAACCTGTGAGATGTGTATCATTGCAACTATGTGAGAGTTTATCCAACTTACAAACCTGAGATAAATCCATTAATAAGGGTACGTGGTTCTTATCTAAGACATAAATGGAACATAGAGATAACCTCCTCCATTCAAAGAGTTGAGAAGAACTCCAGATGATTATCCTGTGGGAAAGGAGATTTTTTAAGTTAGATGTGCCTGTGGCTGAGCACAAGGTGAAAGTGTGAAACCCCAAAGTGTTGGATGCATCTTCATGAGAAAATAAATGAATATGATGTAAAGGTCTCCTCTGAGAAACAGAGTTGACGAGAAACTCCAGATGACTCTTCCATGTGATGAAGTGGAAAAGAAGATATGTTGAGTGGACGTTCCTGTGGATGAGCACAAGTGAATGTGTGAAGATTTGGTTCTTCTGTGTAATATGGTGAGCTAGAGATATGGACATCCCTATGGATGTGCCCCTAGTGGATGAGAACTAGTGGATGTATCAGATCCCTTGCTATATTGTTCAAGAGTCACACCTGCCTATAAGCCTAATTGTAATGTAAAGGGTACAGGTCGACCCCACCTTAATGTGATTAGTAATAAATGTAAAATATAATTAATCTGGTTAATATTAATTATAATTCATCTTAGACAGGTCTTCCCTACTATGCCAATAGACACTTTTGTTGATAGGAAAAGTCTAATATAAGTAAAGGAATATTCCCCATTGTGGAATCATATCCTTCATACAAGTTTGGAAATTTCAGAAAATACATCCTCTTGGGAAAATTGCACACCTCTCTTGGGTTCTAGTCTTATAGTTTTTGAGCACCCTCTTGTGTTCTAAGTATTATTGGTGGTGAACTTCTTTCTCTTGAATAATATAGAAAATCATTTGGCTGGGTTTTCTTCCATTGTTGAGAAGGGTTTCCCAAGATATTTCTTGTGTTCTTGTGCATGGTGTTTCTTCTTGTGATATTGGTTGCTGCAACATTCTTGTTTATGGTTAAGACAAATGAAAATTTAAATGAACTAAATGTGTAACCTATATTATTGAAAAATCAAAATTGTATCAGAGAATAGGTCTTGAATATCCCACTCCACAAGCACTTTCCAACCATTCTCTCTCACTTCTGCAAAACCCGTATGACCCTCCTAGGGTTCCCAAAATTTTTGTACAACCTACTCTTCTGAGAGTTTTCAGCACTCAAAACTTGGAAGTTGGGGTTAAAAACAACATAGGAGTGTATGGACTCCTTCAGTGCACCTGCAACAAGTCTCAGATTGCATTTCCAGGCATTTTGATTTTTTGTCTCTAAGGGTTTCTAGAGTTTCACCAAATTCTGCAGATAATTTTAGAATTGTATTTCTACAAACTTCTTGAAGAATCTCTTCAACTTACCAGGGCTATAATATCTATCAAGACTTATTTTTGGCAGTCATAAGCCCAAAAAAACCTACAAGTGCTAGCCTAGCCTAACCATTAGGTTTTCTAGCCTAGTTGACAAGGGTTTGTGAATATGAGAGAAACCATCATGGGAAGCAAGATTGATCATTCAAGAAAGCTCATTTCCAGGAAGAAAAGACCTCAAATAAATGAATAAATCAACATCTCAACACTCTCATGTATGGTTTCTATCAATGAAAATACTTGGATAATTTACAGTGGTGCCTCCAGGCACATGACCGGTCTTAGAAATCATCTAACACATTTTGTTGAGAAGAGACACATCTACATGTTGTTCTTAGAGATGATGTCAGATATAATGTGAGAGGACTTGGAACTTATACCTTCCAACTAGATTCAGATATGCATATTGAACTATAAGAAGTATTATATGTACCTAGAATGAAGAGAAACCTTGTCTATATTTCGGCCTTGGAAGACAAAGGTTGAAAAATTACCTTCTCAGAAGGAAGAGTTATTTCATGGCACAAAGAATATTATACAAGCTCTTCCAAAGTAATTGGTGTTCGAGAAAATAGCTTGTACAAGTTGACCATCAAACTGGTTCAAGACTTATTACATAACACTATCAGCTTGAGTGATTCATGGTATAGAATACTTGCTCACGTTCATTATAGAGATCTTCTCGCTATAGGGAAAATGGTAATAGGTATACCAGAGATACAGATTCATCATAAAGGTGTTTGCAAGGGTTTTTACCTTGTAAAAAATGTTAAAGGATATTTTCCTAGCAATGACAATAGATCCAAGGAAATCTTGGACTTGATACATTCATATGTATGTGGGCCAATGACTATTGGATCCTTAAATGGGTACTTATACTATGTACTCTTCATATATGATCACTCCAGGAAAACTTGGATTTACTTTCTAAAGAACAAGGATGGAGTTCTTGCCAAGTTTCAAGAATTCAAAGCTCATGTTGAAAACCTGATTGGAAGAAAAATCAAAATATTAAGATCAGACAATGGAGGAGAATATAGCTCAAAAAGAATTTAACAGTTTTTGTATTGAAGAAAGATTCAACAGGGAGTTCACAATTCCTTACAAGCCTCAACAAAATGGGGTTACTAAAAAGAAAAACAAAACTATCATTAAGGAAACTAAAGCAATGATACATGATTAGATTATACCTATGACTCTATGGGCAGAAGCATGTATGACAATATATATGTTCAAAACCAAAGTCCTCATCGGATCCTGAACAACATTACTCCAGAAGAAGCATTCACCAAAGTGAATCCTAAGATCAGACACTTCAGAATATTTGGATGTCCAATATACCTTCATGTACCCAAAAAAAAGAGATCCAAACTAGAACCTTTGGGAAGAAAGGGTACAATTATAGGATACAATGAATCCTCAAAAGCATATCGAATCTACATTCCAGGTCAGAGAAAAATTGAAGTAAGCATATATGTTAGTTTTGAAGAAGAAGTAGCCTTCTAGAAATCCATAGAATCTCATATGGAAATTGATAATGAAACAATACCTTCTCTCCATTCGGCAATTTAGAGATAGACATATATTATTCAAAATGATCCAATAGCTCCAACTGATCAAGTTACTCTAGTAGATTCAGTTTCTCAAAGAAACATACCCAGAGACATTACAACTGGACATAAAAGGGTTGCTTGGGATCAACAAACTCTACAAGAAGAATGAAAGATACCAGATATAATAAATACACAGAACATAAATAAAATGCTAGAAATGGCAGAATAACAGTAATATAACCAGCATAATCTCCACAATAACACATAAATGATATAAGAACAACAACAGAAATAGCACTTTGATTCAGAAAGCAATGTTCACAGGCCTCTTCGAGGAGGCAATCTCCAGTCGAGTAGCGCTCTGTTACAATAATCTCCAAGCTAGGGTTTTCATACCCTCGACCCTTATTTATACTAAATATGTCTATCAAGAAAAGCATCTAGAGGAAGATCCTTCTAGAAGCGAAAGCTTCTATTAGGTCTTCTTACATCCACCTTATTCTATCTTATTAAAAGGCCTTATTAATATTGACCTTTATTTCATCTGAATATATTGATCTACCTATGTGCAGGTTAAGACCTTAACATGTCTGCCCCCTTAAAAACAACCTTGTCTTCAAGGCTTGAGATGTGTAAATTGTTGCAGAATGGTAGCTGGTTCCCAAGTGGCATCTGCTAGAGTCGTATCTTTCCACTAGACTAGAACTTCCTTGATGGTTCTTTGATGTAGGCGATGCTCACGCTGGTCCAAAACTGCTTCCGGCTATAGCCAAATGGATCCTTCTTCAACTAACTCTGGAAGGTTGGCTTGAATTTGGCACCTAGTTCCAATCACCTTCTTTAAGCATGAAACATAAAAAACATGATGTAGCTTTGAATGACTGGGCAGAGCTAGCTGATATGCAACTTTTCCCACACGCTTGAGAACTGTATAAGAACCATAAAATTTGGGCGCTAGCTTCTGACAATGCTCGACCTTGAGGGAAGTTTGCTTATATGGTTGCAGTCACAGAAACACCTGATCCCCTTTTGCAAATTGACGTTCAGAGTGACCTTGATTTGCTTGCTACTTCATGCAATTATGTGCCATGACCAAGTTCTCTTCAAGGGTACAAAGAATATCCTCTCGAACTGTAAGTGTTTGGTCAACCACCTGGACCTTCGAGGTACCCGGTAAGTATGAGAGAACTAAAGGTAGCTTCTATCCATATACCGCTTCAAAAGGAGTCATGCGAGTAGCTGTATGGTGGGAAATGTTGCACCACCATTAGGCTAGGGGTAACCATTGAGCCCACTGATGTTGTTTTTCAGAGAAAAAACACCTCAGATATGTTTCCAAACATTTGTTGACAACTTCTATTTGACCATCATTCTGGGGATGATAAGCTGAGATGAGATGCAATTGGGTGCCTTGTAGCTAAAACAGTTCTTGCCAAAAATTGTTTGTGAAAGTTGGGTCATGATGAGAAACAATAGAGTGTGGCATGCCATGAAGCTTGAAGACCTGGTCCATGAAAATTTGAGCCACTGTGGATGCAGTAAATGGGTGTTGAAGAGCGTAGAAATGAGCATACTTGGAAAGGCAATCCACAACCACCATTATGACTGATTTATTCCCTGATTTGGGTAAGACGGTAATAAATTCCGTAGAGATATCCTTCCAAATAACAGGTGGAATCGGAAGTGGTTGTAGTGTGCCCGAAGATTTGATTGTTTCTCCCTTGTTTTGTTGGTAGACCTCACATTCAGTGACAAAATTATGGATGTCCTATTTCATACCATCCCAAAAAAAAGAACGTTTGACCCTTCATCTGTTTTGGTGAACCCTGAGTGCCCTGCTATGGGTGTAGCATGAAGCTCAGAAAGTACCGTGGATTTAAGCTTTGATTGTTTACTTAAATACAAATGACCTTTGTATCAAAGCTCATCCTAGAGCCAAGAGTACCCTGGGGGAGCTGGAGCCTTGGTCTGCAATTGCTGGATCAGATGTGACCTTTTGGGATCTTGAAGCCATTCCCGGCGCATAGCTTGGAGCCAATCGGGTGAAATGAAGGAAAGAGAAAAAAGGGATCTTTCTTCTTCATATTTTTCGGACAGTGCATCCGCCACTACATTGTCTTTTTCCTTATTGTAAATGATATCATAATCATATCCAAAAATCTTAGTCACCCATTTTTGTTGCTACTGGGAGGAAATGTGTTGTTCTAGAAATTACTTGAGGCTTTGATGGTCGATCTTAATTTGGAAGCGTTTCCCCAAGAGATAAGGGCGCCACAAATCAACAACATGTAGAATAGCCAACATTTCTTTTTCATAAATGGGTTTTCCCAAATTCCTTTCAGATAGTTTCTTGATGGTGAAGGCCAAAGGTCGACCCTCTTGCATAAGGACAACATCGATTCCATTCCCTGAGGCATCACATTCCAACAAAAGGTCTTTGTGAAATCAGGAAGGGCTAGAACCATAGTGGTGCACATGGCCGTCTTCAAGGTTTGAAAATCTTGAGCAACAAATGGAGTCCAAGTGAAAGAGTTCTTTTTGAGGAGAGAAGTGAGAGGTGGTGCAATATTTTTGTAATTCTTAACAAACTTGTGATAATACCCTGTTAAGCCCAGAAATACACGCAAGATTTTGAGAGTCTTTGGGTGTGGCCAGTCTTGCATAGCTTCAATCTTTTTTGGGTCCACCCTGACACCATCCTTGCCAACCATATGACCCAAGTATTCTACTTCTGAGGCACCAAACACATATTTAAACTATTTCAGGAAAAGTTGGTGCTGAGAGAGTAGATGGAGAACTTGATCCACATGAGTAAGATGGTCTATTCAGGTTTTGCTATAGATGAGGACATCATCAAAGAAAACTAAGACAAAATGACAGAGAAAGGGACAAAAGACATGATTCATGAGGCTTTGGAAAGTGGAGGGAGCATTACACAAGCCAAAGGGCATGACCAAAAACTCATAGTGGCCCTCATGAGTGTGAAAGGTTGTCTTGGGAATGTCTTCCTCTTTCATACGTATCTGGTGATAGCCCGAGAAAAGATCAAGTTTAGTAAAGAATTGGGAGCCACTCAATTCATCCAGGACGTCACCAATGACAGGAATGGAAAATTTGTCTTTAATGGTCAGTTTATTCAGGGCACGAAAGTTAGGACACATTCTCCAAGAACCTTCTTTCTTCAAGACCATTACTACAGGAGAAGAGTACGGGATCGTACTAGGATGAATAATGCCTGCATTAAGGAGTTCCTGGACCATTTTCTCAATTTAATTTTTTTTTGAGAAGGGGTGGCGATATGGATAGATATTGGGAGGAAGGATTCCAGGTAGAAGGGGAATGGAATGATCATGAACACTGCAGGAAGGAGGGAGTCCTTGGGGAGTAGAAAATACCATTTGATGTTTAGAAAGGAGGGTTTGGAGGTCATACAGTACCGAGGGTGTCTTTGTTGCTTGTATGGCATGGAATTGGGCAATGACACCAGAATGACCATTTTTGAGCATCTTTTCCATGTGATGGGAACTAATGACTTCAGGGGAACCAATAGTGATGCCTTGGAAAGTATATTGGTGGCCTTCCTGGTCGAATTGCATGGTTAATGCCTTAAAATCCATGAGAATGGGACCCAAATTTCTTAGCCAGTCTACACCCAACACAATGTCACAACCACCCATGTCGATAGCAAACATATGGGATTTGAGGTGGTAGTCACCGATTTGGAGATGCACATTTTCACAGTGCCCTCCACATTTCATGGAACCACCATTGGCCATCGTGATTTGGAAATTGTTGACA
>JASDQU010754083.1:1971-12947 GCA_032191745.1 Picea mariana | reverse complement strand
ACAGGCATCTTCGAGGGGGAAACCTCCAGTCGAGCAGTGCTCTGTTACAATAATCTCCAAGCTAGGGTTTTTATACCCTTGACCCTTATTTATACTAAATATGTCTATCAAGAGAAGCATCTAGAGGAAGATCCTTCTAGAAGTGGAAGATTATATTGGGTCTTCTTACATCCTCCTTATTCTATTTTATTGAAAGGCCTTATTAATATTGACCTTTATTACATCTAAATATATTGATCTACCTATGTGCAGATTAGGACCCTAACAAAGAAGAAGGGCATAAATCGCCACAAGGAACAACCAGAGAAAGCAAAAGACCAAAGAGATTCTCAAACTACCTTTTAGCCATGACCCACGTTATTGATTCATAGCCAACTTGTAATGGAGAAGCTTTAGGTGAACAAGTATGGAAAGATGTCATGAATGAAGAATATCAATCTATATTAAAAAATGGTGTATGGGATATTCTTCCAAGACTAAAGGAAAAGTTTGTAGTGACTTCCAAATGGATTTACAAAATCAAGCATGCTGTTGATGGAAGCATCAAAAAATACAAAGCAAGATTTATGGCCAGAGGGTTTTCACAAATAGAGGGAGTTGACTATGATGAGACTTTTGCACCAGTAGCCAGATATAGCTCCATCCAATCTATCATTGTGCTAGCTGCTTCCATCGGTTGGAAGCTACATCAGATGGATGTAAAGACAACTTCTCTCAAAGGTGATATTGAGGAAGAAATTTATATTGAGCAGCCATAAGGTTTCATTGTACAAAACAAAAAATCTCATGTATGCAGGTTAAAGAAATACCTATATGGACTAAAGAAAGCACCACATGCTTGGTACAAGAAAATGGATGGATTTATGAGGAGTTTTGGCTTCAACAAAAGTACTGTCGATCCAAACTTGTATTATCACATTGATGGCAATGAGTGTCTGATTTTGGTCTTATATGTGGATGATATTTTCCTAACCGGTTCAGAGAGACACATTGTTGAATCCAAACAAGCATTGGCTGCTAAATTTGAAATGAAGGATTTGGGCTTGATGCATTATTTATTGTGACTAGAAGTATGGCAAAGAATAGATGAGATTTTCCTAAGACAAGGAAAATATACTATGGAGATACTGGAAAAGTTCAACATGACAGAATGAAAATCCATGGCTACTCCAATTGTAATGGATTTAAATAAAATGAGTGATACTAATCCAAGATCTGTAGATCGAGACTTATATTGACAAATGATTGGATCTATGATGTATTTGGTTAACACCAGATGAGACATTTTCTATGAAGTAAATGTTCTTATCCACTTTATTAGTCAACCAAAACATACACACTGGATAGCTGCAAAACATGTATTGAGATACTTACAAGGCACAATTTGTTATGGCCTGAGATATGCATCCAATGTGGACTTGAGCCTGCAAGTATATGCTGATGCAGATTGGGCAGGCAACGAAGTATATAGAAAGAGCACCTTTGGTTGTTGCTTCACCTTAGGATCGGCCATGGTTTCCTAGTGTAGTGGAAAACAAATCTCTGTGGATTTAAGCACCACAGAGGCAAAGTACATAGCACTAAGTGTCAAAATTCATGAAGCAATATGGATCCACAAACTTCTGACTGACTTATTTGATCATGAGATGGATCTTACTACTATTCATTATGATAACAAGAGTTGTGTAAAGATCTTCGAGAACCTAGTGTTTCATGACAGATCAAAACATATTGAAATCAAGTATCGCTATATCAAAGACATGGTGTAGAGGAAGATAGTTCATGTGAAATATCTTTCTATTCATGAATAGATTGCAGATATCTTCACCAAACCACTTTCCCAGACCAAGTTCAAGTACTTTCATGAGAGACTTGGCCTGGTGGAAAATGCATCCCTAGTTGAGAGGGAGTGTTGATGATTGTAGCTATGTGAGACATTCTCCAACTTACAAAGATGCGAGATGTGGATCATTGCAACTATGTGAGACTTTATCCATCTTACAAACCTGAGAGAAATCCCATAAGAAGTGTACGTGGTTCCTATCTGAGATAGAGATGGAACGTAGAGATGACCTCCTCCATTCAGAGAGTTGAGAAGAACTCCAGATGATCATCCTATGGGAAAGGCGATCTGTTGAGTTAGACGTGCTTGTGGTTGAGCACAAGGTGAACATGTGAAACCCCAAATTGTTGGGTGCATCGTCATGAGAACAAAAATTAAGATGATGTATTGGCCTCCTCTAAGAAACATAGTTGACGAGAAACTCCATATGACTCTCCTATGTGATGCAGTGGAAAAGAAGATCTATTGAGTGGATGTGCCTATGGACATGCACAGGTGAATGTGTGAAAATCTGGTTCTTCTATGTACTGCAGTGAGCCAAAGATATGGACATCCCTATGGATGTGCCACTAGTGTATGAGTACTAGTAGGTGTATCATATCCCTTGCTATATTGTTCAAGAGTCACACCTGCCTGCAACCCTAATTGTAATGTAAAGGGTACAGGTCGGCCCCACCTTAATGGGATTAGTAATAAATGTAAAAGATAATTAATTTGGTTAATATTAATTATAATGTGACTTAGAGAGGTCATCCATGTTGTGCCAATAGACACTTTTGTTGATAGGACAAGTCTAGTATAAGTAAAGGAAGTTTCCCCATTGTGGAATCATATCCTTCACACAATCTTGGAAATTTCAGCAAGTACATCCTCTTGGGAAAAGTGCACCCCTCTCTTGGGTTCTAGTCTTCTAGGTTTTGAGAACCCTTGTGTGCTAAGTATTATTGGTGGTGAGGTTATTTCTCTTGAAGAATATAGAAAAATATTTGGCTGGGTTTTCTTCCCTTGTTGAGAAGGGTCTCCTAGGATACTTCTTATGTTCTTGTTCATGGTGTTTCTTCTTGTGATCTTGGTTGCTGCAAAATTCTTGTTTATGGTTAAGACAAATGCAAATTGAAATGAACTACATGCTTAACCTAGCTTATTGAAAAATCAACAAGGTGAAGTATTGAAGGTGCGGGAAATCTAAATAATGCTAGTAGATGATCCAAAAGCAATGCCCCATGCACAAAGTGGATATAGAAGTATACAACCATACTTCTAAGGAAAGGAAATACATAAATCCAAGTAAATTAAAGAAGGGAATAAGTCCAGTACTAATTAGATAAAATAGGAAAAGGGTACCACTAAGTGGATACCATGTGGTTTGGAGTTTATGAAAATACTTAATAGCTGTGGTATCAATGAAGGGATTATTGATGCTAGGTTGAATGTTGATTGTAGTTCAAAAGTGTTGAATACATTTATGAAGTAGGGTGGGATAACCTGTTAAAAGGATCCAACCATGAAGATGATTTCTTGAAGGAAAATCAATAAGAGATCCTGGAGAATAAAGTGGTTCTAGATTTAACCTAGTAAGAAAGAGGGATGGTACATGAGAGAACCATCTCAAGTGGAAGGAATCTGTTGGTGTTCCTCCAAGAGGCTAGAAGCACCACTACAGTTCATGATATTCGGTGAGAGTAATGTTGATTACTCTAAAATTGATTTCTACAAATCCTAAAGAAGAAGAAGTCACATGTGCGAGAATAATTTCAACTATGCCAATCAAGTTGATACTTAATGGGTTCAATAAATTAAATGGTCGCTAAATACCCAAGGTGAAAAAGAGAGCATGGATGGATATGTAATTTTTTCATATAATGTGTTGGGTGTGAAGGATCCAAGTAATATATGAATGTTGAATATTAAGTAACAACATAATGTATGGCTGAAAATGTAAAAGTAGCCAAGAGTGGATTGGCCATAAAAGTGCTCACAGAAGAAATAATCCTATGCAATGAATATAGTAAGAACTAAGAACAACCAATAACAACAAAGAGTGTTGTGAATGATGATGTAAGTTGTTGAAATTATTGTAACAACAATTAATATATGGCATGTTGGATAGCCATACATAGCACAAGAAGATGAAAATTGAAATTTTTATGCAATAATATGAATTAGTGAATGTATATTTATTAAACTATATAACATGTTATAGATAAGGATTAGTCTAATCTTATATACATGTATGAATACGAAAGTTCTAATGATTGATGTTATGCCATGAAAGAAAGAGATAATCCATGGATGTGAGTGATACATATGAAGTTGATACATATATATGAAGGAGGCAACATGGAGCCAAGGTGTTGATTTAAAAGGCTACAGAAGGAAGCTTGGAAACTCATATTGTTACCAAATAATCATGTAGCTTGAAAATTCATGTAATGATAGCAATGCGAGTATGAATTCCTTAGGCATTTACATTGCATAGTTACTGAAGGGATTGAGGTTAAAATTACATCATCTACGGTCTATTTTTAAAATGACATTGCGGTGTGATTTGGAATGCATTGATGGATTATATACCATGTAGTATGGTAAGACCAAGGGACTCTATTAACAACAAAATATTTTAGGTTTTCAATGCATTTATATGACACAATAAGAAGCCATGAACTTTTTGGTTATGGGATGGTAATAAAATTAATTAAGGGGGGTATGAACATATTATAAGAATGAATACCAACAAAACTAGTCATGTATGAGACCATGAAATGGTTAGTTAAGCTATTGTGCCACACAAGTTTCCAATGAACTTCCTACTTGTAATTAATGGTTGGACCGTAACTTTGTTTCTAACATTGCATTCATGCACAATGTAGTAATTTTTCACTCATGTATGCTAACATAGAGTGTGTATGTTTGAAAACTTTATGGAATGAATTTTAGAAATGCTTGCATACAATATCTTTTATACAGATGATCATGCTAGTAGTGGAGAAGTGAGCTCCTAAACAAGTCTTGATATTGTAAACAATCATAAACTGTTATGTACTACATCAAGAGAGATGTAGCTTGAAGTAGTAACATAAGGATGGACTACATGGAATTTTTATGTTAAAGGAACAAAGTAGTAAAATAGTTATGATAAGGAAATTGTTTATTGCTGATAACATATATGCATAAAATGATAAGCTTGTGTAAGTATTAGTTTGTTAGCTATGATTGAATTGTTGGATGTGGACAATTGTAAAAGCACTTTGAGAGTTTGAATAAAGAATTTAATAACAATATGTTATGCATGATATAACGACCATGTTTTTGGTTGAAGGCAAGATAGAATTAATGCAAGGAAGAAACTCGAAATATGACAATGCTGGAAGCCATAACGAAGACTAATGCATGATGTAGAAACAACCAAGCAAATATGAGATGAAAATTCATATTTTTGTGAAATGTTGATTTTGCCTTAGGAAATAATTTAGAATTTCTCAATAAAATTTTATAATATTAACTCTTGATGAATCTATGTATATATTGTAGATGAGATAATATTTATTACAACTAGAATGTGTGAGAAGAGAAGCTACAAATGGGAATATTAGAGCCCTACGATTGCAAAACCTTAGTAAGGTTTTGTTGATAAGATGGTGATCTCGTTGTGTGTCAAAGCCTTTGAAATATGGATAACTGAAGGAATGTAGATTATTGAAAGGATACCTGATCCTAAAAGGGTGAGTGCAACAAGAAAGGAGCAGCATAAAAATGTCACAATGAGATGAATTCTTACTGAAACAACTCTCTCAAAAAAGGGAAACGATTTCTAGTTGAAGTACGAAGATATGACCAGAAGGATAACAAGATTCAATGACCAAGCTGTTACACGTCAAATTTTCTTAGATGGATAAGTGTCGCATTGTCCCTATCAACTGTCGTAAGTGTCGCATCTTCCCTTCAGCTTCCGCAAGTGTCGCAAGCTGATCACTAGTGTCACAAACAATTTTCAGACATGATGCCGTGATAACGACGCTAAGGAAACACTTATGACATCTCATATGACTCATTTGAAGGAAGAGAACTGGTTTACTGGGATCAAAAGAATCTTGACACCTGAAAGGAGCCCTGAAACTGAGGTTTGGAGAGGGAACGCTCCCCTAATACAACTTCAGAAGCACTGGCGCCCCTCTGCTATGATTCAGGAAGCGTTATAGCGCCCCTTAATCCCTTTTGGAGGAGCGCTGCTCATCTTAAGAGCACTGGCACTTTCCCAAGGCACATCATGAGCGCTACAATGCTCTGAGACCCCTTATGAAGGAGCGCTCCCTAATATTGGTCAATTGTTAGCCCGTTGAGAAGAATAAGGGAAGGAACATTCGAGATTAAGAGGATGTTGTACTCGAATTCTTGTTTCCATCAACAAATCCCTGATCTATGGAGAAGGTTCCCAACTGGTTCTAAACATAACTCAAGAGGTTAGGATCCTCCCAACCTATATAAGAAGGCTCCATGATGGTGGAAAAAGAGGGAGAATTGAATAGTGAAACTTATGATCTTGGAGGAAACTTACAGTCAGCCAAAGCAGAGCAATCAGTGAAGATGTTGTCATCCAGGTCGTGGATCTTTCAGGAAAGTGTTAGACAAAGCTGTCGCATTTGCATCTACGATTGTAAGTACTGCTGTCGTTATTCTCATTAATATGACACGCTTGGACTGTTTCTTTCTAGTTTGTGTCTAATGTTACATGAACTTATCATTCAGTGATAGATCTGTTTTCAAGCTAATGTCAATAGAGTAGGAAGTGGTCGTATCTCGTTTTGTCCACAGCTCTCAGCGAGGAGCAAAGGATTGGAGCGCAACTCGGAGCGTGTAGGGACAAATGTCGATTAAAAGGTACTTCTGTTATCCTCCCTGCTCCTGCATTAGTTTAGATAGATTTGAAAGGAAGTCAGTGTCCATGATAAGCATTTTTCTGTCTAGGGTTAAGGTCAAGCTCTAGAGGTCGATCTACTTGTCCACAAGCAGATTTTCCTACAACAGAAACTGGTGACTCCGCTGGGGAGATAGCCTCAATTCAAAACCTTTTGGTTTGGATTTTTTCTCCTTATTGACCTTGTTCTTCCCCTTGATTGTTTTAGAGCTGGTTTACCCCTCTTTGATTAGTTTCATAAGCTGATTGGCTCCTTGTCCCATAGTACTCAGCATATTTGTCAAGATCAGATCTTAATTTTTGAAATTTCTTGACATTCCTGGAACTTTTAGACCTTGGAGCCCCTGACCTAGTGTTATCAGAGCGCCAGTTCTTCTAGTAGCCTTACATAGAGCGCTATAATGCTCTTTTTCCTTGGCAACAGAGTGCCAGCCTCCTTTGGCCCAAAAACCTTCCAAATTTGCATTTTTTTGGATTTTTGCCTCTATGTTCTTCTGCTGAGTGACCTTGAGAGTCAATTTTTCTTCCTTTTAACCTTGATATCGGTCTTTTTTGAAGGATAAACACCTTGTTGATTGGATCTTGCAGCCTTCTTCACTATTTTTCATTAGGTTTTCCCTGTTGAGTGAAATTTGAGATTTATGCATTGTTCTTCTCTCCTCATCAGCTGAGTGAAAAACCTCGGTGAAGGTCATCAAAGGCCTATAGTCCTATCCATTTTGTTTGGGTCAAGGTCCTTATTCTTTGATTTTTCTTTTTGGGTGTTTGAAATTTTGTTTTCTCTTTGATTGTTTCCTTTCTTTCGCTTTTTTGTTTTGATTACTACGAAGGGTGTATTGTTTGTGTGACTTTCACTTATGCTAGTTTGGTTTCCATTCATACCAAGAAGATAATTAGCAAAGATAAGCATTGTAATTGTGTTGATCATCATCCATGCACAAACAATAAAGATATTTTCATGACTGATTGAACATATTAGAAGGCATTTGAAATTTTTTTCATTACATCAGAATTTGATTGAGAAAAGAATCGTTTGAGAGCATTCCGTAGTTGTGCCTGTTAGTGAAAGAACTCTCTCTCTCCCTTAGCTAGATGTTCATTGAAATAAAATGATTGCTTATCATGCTTGATGCACTCTTTGGGTCAGAGTCTTAATTCCATTTGTTTCACTTCCATGCACCCCTTTTGCGTAAAAAACAACCACTAAAATCAACGCTAATTAAAATTCATCTAGAACTTTTTCTTTGATAGAATCCTCCACCAACAGTAGAATAGGTATAGTACTTTGGATTAGGGCTGTGAGCATAACTCTCCAAAGTTGTTAAAACAAACATTAGCATCCTGAGTTAGGGAGAGTAAATTCAGTTATCGTATAAGTCTGTCTGGGATCCCCCTCTCACACAGGGGTTACGCACGAGGTTGAATTCGGGTAAGCTACGGGGACTAACACTCCGTGGTTTAACTGTTTGTGGTGGTTTGATCGTATTATGGGGGTCACTTTGAGGTAAATCCACAATTACTGCATGGAATATTCTTATTTGATTTCGGGCTTGATACCCTACCCGTACGTTCGGATTGAACTGTCGACTGTTCCCGCCCAGGGGCTGACTGCGAATTGGTAACCTTAGTGGCCATAATCTTTAGGTTCTTACACAAGGTGACAGTGACGGGAAGTCTCACTGTACCTGGAACAGACATTGGTCAAACTCACTCGGGCTCCTTGGAGGGTAAATCCAAAATTACTTGTGTGGAAGCTTGCACCAAGGCGTAAGTCCGTTAAGAAGGTCACCATTGTAACTGTTCCACCCTATCCCTGCCCCTTCTATACTTGATCACGCGATGTTGGATTTCATCACCAACTAGTACGGTCATCAAAAGAAGGTCCTGTTTGATTGGTTGTGACTCTTAGAGATTTTTTAGCGTGTGCTGTCTCTTTTCGCTAGTTGGCCATAGATTTCTTTCGTCGAATTCTTTCTTCCGCCAACATCGACCCTCCACGATGCTCACGGAGGCTACAGGGACTTCCTCCAGAAAACATGGAAGGAAACACCCCTTTACCCCCTCATTCTATGGAACAATCTCCTCAACAGAGCGAGGTTCAAAACACTACGATTTCCCGGGAAGACACTTCTGTCACAACCGTGGGTCCCACTTCGGTGACCCCTCCCGAACCACTGTTACTTCATTTGGACCCCCTCGGGAACGTCATAGATGAGGAAATCCCATGATTACCAGAGAGGCTTATTACCGAAACATACATGGGATCCACACAACCCATCTTTGGTGAGGAATATAGGACTCCCATTCGTCCTAGCGCTACAGTAAGTATCAGCCCCACAACCGCTCGTTCTATTTGGAGGACTCCATCAGGACGAAATCTTTATGAACATTTCGAATCCATTCGACAACCATTTCGTCCTGATAATCTTCCTGGTGAAGCAGGACCATCTGGTCAAACCATGAGTCACCCAGTCGATCAAATTGTTAAACCTACTATTCCTCTCCAAACAGCTCAGTCCACAATATTCCCTCACATCCCGACCATCCCCGCCGGCAATCCGGTGGTCACCCAAGCTCCGATTGGCACACCTGTAACACCAAGACCAAATCTCCCTTTTGGATATAAGGCATTGAACGCATCTGCCACTACCGCTGCCCAAACCACTACTCAAATTGTACCAGGAAGTTCCATACCTATCCAACAACCTAGAGGGACTGTTCTTGGTGCTCCTAACCCAATCGGCAACACTGGTCAATCTTTTGTGTCTGGCCCTCAAATCCCGGGAACCCTACCTCAAGCTGGGGGGCACCCTCCCACCGGAGGGAAAATTCCATTTGGGGCACCCTCATGCTGGGGGGAAACCTCAAGTCGGAGTCCACTATCAACCACAAGGACAAAATGTGTCCGTCGCACCCAATCCGTGGATCATCCCTTTTCAAGGAAATCTGCATGACTCCGCCGGACAAAATGTGCCTACCGCACCTAATCCATGGAGCGTTCCCTTTCAAGGAAACCCACATACCTCCACGGGGCAAAACGTTCAGACTTCGCAACAACCCCACCTTGGACAAATGCCCAACCCAACATATAATCTACAAAACCCATCTGGTTATCCTCCGCTCACGAATACTTCTCAAAACATCTCAAATCCTATGTACCTTGGTCAAAACCAACCTCAAATGAGAGGGCCCACGAGTTATAACTATCCACATAACCTGATATTGGGCCTCACTGGTGTCCCTCTTCCACACTAGTATTACCCACAGGTTAACCGACAACTACCCTTTCTAGCCACTCTGTACCTTCCAGATTTATCTCGGTTAACGAATGATCCCATTCATCATTCTACGGTTTGGCCAGCCATTCCAGCAAAACTACCCTCTGATATCCCGAAATTTGACGGAAAGTCGGGAGAAGACCCAAACAACCACGTAATGACCTTCCATTTGTGGTGTTCATCAAACTCCCTCATGGACGAATCGATTCGTTTGTGTCTCTTCCAACGAACACTTACGGGTTCCGCTGCGAAATGGTATATTGAATTACCACGTGCATCCTTCCACGATTTCATCTCCCTCGCTATGTCCTTCCTCACTCATTTCCAACTGCCCATCCGATACGAGACGGGTACTGAACTGTTAACTTCTCTTCGTCAGACGACTTCCATACACATCTCCGATCATATCCATGAATGGAGAAGACGACGAAGGCTAATTAAAGCGGTCATCCCCGACCAATTATTAGTGGAATGGTTCACGAAATCATTATTACCCCAGATCGCTCGAGATGTTTCCATGGGTGGCGTGGTCACTGAGGAAGAAGCCATCGCCCGAGCTCAGTACATAGACTTAGTCTATTCACAATCCGGTACTCTGTATGAGTTGATACCGAACGCCACCCGTGCCACTAACGACCCATCCAAACCATTGACTGCTTCGCATGGGGATGGAGTTATTGGCTCCATCAAGGCTCAATCTACAACCCAGTCCATTGGAACGATTCAGTGGCCCGCCTCAATGGCTGCTCCTAGTCCGACTGCACCCTCTTCTACCCCCCCCCACACAAACTCAAGTCTCTGATGTGAACGTGGTCCAATCAACCTCGTCACAACAACCCGGGGGCAAGAAAAAAGAGAGAAACAAAACAAGGAAGAATAATAACAATGAACAACCCCAAACCCAACCACAAACCCCTACTGTCGGAAAAAAACCACAGCG
>JASDQU010754082.1:25949-50335 GCA_032191745.1 Picea mariana | reverse complement strand
TGCGGACCAAACATAACTCCTGAATATCCTGAGCACTATGAAAAAGGACTTGGAGGATATCAAATTGATGAAAAAAGATTTGGAGGTTGTCAAAATGGCAACGCTCGACGCACATAAAAGGGAAGTAGACCGATGGAGAAGAGTGGATTCCCTGATGATGTTCATGCAATATCTTCAACAGGCCATAGCGGAACATGGGAAAGGCAAAGCACTGACAAAGCAAGTTTTCACAGGATTGCGTCTTGGTCCAGGTTTTTAGGGTCTATTTTGTGTTTTCTTGGCTTCTCTCTGCACTGTAATTATGTGGCTCGGCCCTGCGCGGCCCAGTAGTATAGTTTATTTTCAGTTGAATGACTCTGGCGATGGTGGTTTCCCAACTGGGCACCGGGGCCATACTATTTTTTGGACATGTGGCCATACTAGTTTTTGGACACCTGGCGCAGTGGTTTCCCTCTCGGGCACTGCGACCACGTCGCTATTTGCATCTTAGATAGTTGTACTTTTTTTGAAAGGAATCACTACATTACTCTAACTTACAAAAAAAATAAAAAAAATCATCTCTATTATATAGAATAAACTAGAATAAGCACCTTCAATTTATCTAGAGATAGGGTCAAGGAGGCAATTAAGTTTTAAAACTAGGAAGATGAAGAGAAAATGATAGATAATGTAATCGTAGAAGAAGAAAAAAAGTGAAACAAGAAAGGAAATAAAAAATGGACCAAGTGTAAGTATTAGAGTGAGTTCTACAGTTTTTTATTTGTTTTGTTTTGTTTTTTTTTTTTCGACCAAGAGGGGAGATGTGGGATCTTGAAGTCAAGGAAATAAAGTTTTTCCTCTTTCCTATAGTTTTTTATAGAGTAGAAATAATGATGGGGAAAATTATGGAATCTTAGTTGGGGAAAATTTGTATATAATCTTAAATCCTATCAGTTGTCTATGTCTTTCATAAATGTATCCATCCTTATTTTGTGGAATAATGTCCATAAAATTCATGGTCTTTCTATTGATATATTCTCCATCTTATTAGGATCCATCGAAATGTCCTTGGTAGTTACATTATGACTATTCATATTATATTCTATAGACCACAATCTTATTCACTTGACGTAAATCAATGATGTTATAGTCATTCACAACATTTCTTAATATTGGCCTTATTCAAGATGTTTTGTAACACCCTCCTCTATATTAACCCTTTAATGAGTGTTGTAAATTCCCTGTTAGGATTTATCAAATTTCTATCTATTCTGTAACTTCCTGAAATGAGAAATGAAATGAAATTTTCCATAGCATTAGTCTAATGTACAATAAATCCCTTTTTTTCCCCTGCTCTACTAATATAAAATGCATGTAAATGTAATTTAAACAGGAGAAATTAAACATTTCAAGATAGTTTTCAAGCATAGCATTTATCAAATCAATTCCTACAATAATTAAACCTTAAATTAAATAGTAGAAATAGAAGAATAAACTCAATTATTTATTCATAACAACAATTTGAATTAATTTATTTAACATTTGATAGAAGAATTCATGGAGTGATAAGAAGGAATACCTCTAATTATCTTTGATTTATTCCACCATTGTAGGTGTATCTCCTCTATATATTTGGCTACGCAAATCAAATATTTAACTTCCTAGCTAGCTAGGAATAGCTTATCTAGTTCCCTAACTCTAGGAAACCTTCGGGTTTCCTAGCCCTTTTTGCCCAAAGATCTAATAAAACTAACCATACCACCACCAGTATCTCAACAACTCAACAACCAGTCTCTCACAACCATGACAGATCTCTTAGTTGTTAGTTTTTATAGTTCCAACTGCTTCCCATGGTTATGCTTCCCTTCCAAATCAATTTTATCCAATTACACAACCCCCTTCCCTCTCCAAAATCCCCCCTTTACCCCCTTCTACACTTCTTTCCTAGACTCCCCAGGAAGAGTCCTAGGATGGTAAAAATATCATTAAATAATTCCCCCCCACCTACTCACATTAATTAACCTAACATGTTATCAAATCGAATTAATTTTGGGCAGGTTAAGAAATCCAAGTGCTACTAGCAACAAATAGAATTCTAAATGAAATCATATTTCCCCTTTTATTCAAATATAAATAAGTCCGACTATGAAATATAATAAATTCAAATGAAGTAAAATATAATCATATCATTTTACTTTTACTACAACCATCATACACCAACCATTAGTACTAATATTATAATAGCTAATGTATGTTGTAATGATATTAGTGCACATGTGCAAGGTATGTATGTGTAGATTATGCATAAATAGCTCATGCATGTACTAATGATAACAATCATAAAATATAATGCATAGTTCCTATGTTCTCTCATCCAATCATGAAAGATAGTAATCCTTAAACACAACATCCAAATATCTTACTAACTAAGTCACAATTTTCAATATGAACTAAAGTACACCAAAATCATTATAACTGAATTAAGAAAGAATTTAATACACAAATGGACTAAGTAAGGAACTAATTTTTCATTTCTAATTCCCAACAACATTCTTAATTACTTCGAATCACCCTTCCTCCATAATGTATTTCCATCTTCCAGATCCTATCCTTTCCTCTAGAAGACTATACTAGAATATCAACTACATTGACCTAACCCTAGATAGACCAGTAAGCAAAAGCGTCAACTATCTCGACCAAGATTGCCTAGAAGGAAATTGGCAGTCACCATCACATGTTTAGGGGAGCATGGATTAACACAACCCTCCCACAACTCTAGGTTTCAGATGATAAATGGTAGGAAATACCTCCACCCCTCCTAACAAAACTAGGGTCGACAACCTATCATTAACCATATTTTTCCACTATTGTTGTTCTTAGAAAGTATGTCATTGAATACCAGTTTGGGAAACTATACTTCTTGTAAAATATTCACTTGCCCAAATATCATAGAAATGTACTAAACCAATAATTAAATACCAAAATAATTCTTCATAGCATATCATCTATCTTTTGATGTCCATAGGATCCATGCCACTTTAGTATCACACTTATATGACTATCACTTAGCCCATTCAACCTGTAGGTTAGTTTACAACACAAGATCATGGTTAACCATATAACTACCCATATGTTATTGCGATGTTACTCATCGATGAACAATGTAAACAAACTATTTTATTTATCATGTGCATGGTATGTATTGATTCATTTCAACATATAATCTAAACCAGTATCCATGTACCAAAATATTTCATTTAAATCTTGCATGTTAGAAGTAAATCACACAATGACCATCATTAATCACATGAAAAATAACTCTACATAACTTTAGGATATAAGTAGTTTCTTATGTCCATAGATTAAAGTTTCATCATTATAACAAAGTTCCATATATAATAAGACAAAAAATATAAAATAAGTCATAATACAATTTAGTTCTCTAAATCAAAATGCGGTGTTACATGCACCCACCCTTTGGAAGACTTTGTCCTAACGTTATGGTAAAAAAAGTGTGTGATGATCTCAACACATGGTCTCTATGTCCTCCTAGGTAGCAGATCCTATGCTATAATTTCCCCACTAGAACTTAACCTTGTCCACTAAGCGATGCCTGAGCTATGAAACCCTACAGTCCAATATGCATAATGGTTTGACCAAAATGGTTTCCACATTTAAAATCTCCAATTCCTTCCATTTAATTTTATGAGATCCGTCAACTACATAATGTCATAATATAGATACATGAAAAACATTATGAGTTTTATGCAAGTGGGATGGTAGTGAAACGTGATAGGAAACTGGTCCAATTATTCCCTAGATTTTAAATGGACCTATAAATCGAGGTGACAACTTTTTCCCCGTTCCAAACTGAATGGCACTCTTATTAGGCATTATATGAATAAAAACCTTATATCCTACTTTATAAATTTGATTTGTCCTATGTGCATTGACATAAATATTTTTTCTATCATGTGCTTCTTTTAACTATTCCCTAATATGAATCACTCGTTCCTCCATTTATTGAATCAATTATGTCCCTACTATCACTTAGTCCTCTAACCTATCCCAACTCAAAGGTGTCTTTCATAGCCTTCCATATAGATCTTGATAAGGAGGCATCTTGATTGTGATGTGGTAATTGTTATTATAAACAAAATCCACCAAAGGTAAGTACTTTTCCCAATGGGATTGGTTATCCATAACATACATCCTAAGAATATCTTCCATTGCCTAATTAACTCTTTCCATTTACCCATTCATTTCAAGATGATGCACTATGCTCAAGTTCAATTGAGTTGCCAATGCTGACAACAAAATTGTCCAAAACCCAAAAGTGAATTGAGAGTCTCTATCCAATATGATCTTCTTGGGAAACCCATGCAAATGAATGAATTCACTTATAAACACTTGCGCCACATCTGTGATGTTATAAATGTCTTTGACTTGAATGAAATGAGTTCTTTTGGTTAGTTTAGTAACTGCAACCAAAATTGCATTATGCCTTTGTGACGTGAGAGGCAATCCCTCAATGAAATCCATGGAAATGACTTCCCATTTGGACATATGAACATCATGAAACTATAAGAGTCCTACCAAGTGGTGATTATTGACCTTTACTTGTTGAAACTCAAGACATTTATCAACAAAATGGACTGCATAATGCTTCATACTTTCCCATAAGAGAATCTTATTCATGTTTGCATATATCTTATTCACACCAAGATGTGCACATCAAAGTTTTCTATGGGATTCCTTGAGGATAGTTCTTAGAATATCTCCTCCCTCGAGGATGTACATCCTCACTTAAAGTCAGAACAATATGTTTGCTTCAAGGACATTCTCTTCAAACTTAGGCTCTAACTTCTTTCCATTCTAAAGTGTTGAAGAAACCATCAAATACCATATATCTCCTAGAAGTTGTCCTAACACTCGCTCCCTCAAATTGACCCTTAAGCGAACTAAGGAGAATATCCACAACCTTCTGCTCAGGACATCAACCACCACATTCTTCTTTATATTGATCTATGACATTCCATAATTGTACTTAGTCACAAATTTTTCTCCATTGCCTCTACCTCACATTTAAATCCCTTTGTGTGAAGAGACTGTTCAAGTTTTTCTAATCAATTTTGAGCACACATATTTTCCCAACAAGATAATGTGTCCAAAGCTTTAGAGATAGAATCATGGCTCCCAAATATAAATAATGCATGGCATATAGTTCCTCATGATGCTTCAACTTCCGAGACACATATTTTATCACTCCCCCATCTTGCATTAACATAGAATCCAAACCTTTCTTCGAGGAATCCATGATAACTATAAATTATTTATCCATATTGGACACTCATATGATTGGTGCATTAGTTAGTAATATCTTAATATCAATGAATGTGGAATCTCATTCCTTAGTCCAATCATACTTGATTCCCTTGCATTGCAAGGTAGTGATATGTTTTTCAATCTTTGATAACCCTTCAACAAACCTTCGATAGTATTTAGCTAGCCCCATGAAACTTTGCACCTCATGGGAATTTTTTGGCATTGGCCAATCCATTATGGACTTCAACTTTTCTAGGTCCAATGAAATTCTTTCCTCTAAAATAATATGACTAAGATAATGAATTTATCTCTGAAAGAAAGAACATTTAGACAACTTTCCATACAATTTTTGTTCTCTTGAGCATGACATCACTAACCACAAGTGCTCCTAGTGTTCCCTTTCATTTATGGAATAGATGAGAATATCATATATAAAGTATGATCATAGTGAATCCCAACAAGATATTACAAAAAACATAACAAGTTACTTACTCTAAAAACGAGGTGTTTCTCAAACCAATTCTCATGAGGGAGAACTAAAAAAGGAAGTTTTCCAGATTAAAAGAAACAAAGCATCGGGTCTTGACAAATTTCCTTTAGAATTCCTTCAATTCCTCTCGGATGTAATCAAGTCTAACTCATTGACTTCCATGGAGGAGTATAGACCACATGTCTCCATGAACAAAGCACTCAATAACACATTTTTATGTATGATAACCAATCCCATTTCCCCTTGGTTGCTTGAATATAATGATTTGTAAGAATGTCGACATATCGAGAAGAAGGAGAGATGAAATGTACCTACACTTTATCCATTATATACCTAATTGTACTAAGTATCCACATGTGGCATAGACCATTCAAGGGAACCCTTTTAGCATATTAAAATTGGTCTAAGTATTTCTATAATACACAATTCATAAGGCTCATGAATATAGCTGGTGCATTGGTCAAACCAAATGGCACCACTATGAATTTGTAGTTCCTAATGAATAGATCGATTGTGATAATGTCACCTTCCATTAATGTCACCACTATGAATTTGTAGTGTCCAAAGCTTTAGAGATAGGAATGTTACCTTCCTTAATACTTAACTGGTGATAACTTGATCGTAGATTGATTGTTGAGAGAAATGCTTCTCCTTTCATCTAATCAAAGAGATAATCTATTTGATGTGTCAAGTACCTAGTCTTCACATTGGATTTGTTCAAACCCCTATAATTTATGCACAATTGCAAGGATATGTCCTTTTTATTGACAAATATATTGGTGCATCCAATGGAGAAACATTGGGCCTAATACGACCTAATTCCAACAGTTCCTTAAAGTATATCTACAACTCACAAAATTCAAGAGATGTTATCCTATAAGTTGTCTTGGAGATTGGCTCTGCGTTGGGAAACCCTTTTAGGAGGTGACCTTGAAAACTCTTTGGGAAAACATCCTTGAATTCCAATAAAATTGGGTAATGATCTAAATAGGGTCCCTTTCTATAGCTTTCCCTTTATGTATCTTTCCACCTTTCAAATGAAATCATTTCCTCAAGTAACATTTGAATTTCACTTTCAAGATGAAACATAGAGACACATTCCTCTTAATACCCTGGAACTCAATTGACCTTCCCTCATAGTCAAAACAAAACACTCTCTTCTTCAAATAGTCTATGAACTATTGATGAGATTCTAGCTAGTCCGTACGAATAATTAGATCATAATTCTCTAGGGTAATGACATACACTTTTGTAACATCCCCACTATAATCCCCAGTTTTATAAATGCATAATGTAGATATGAATGTGGCTATGATCAAGTAATGTAATATGAAGATTGTATTTCTATTGTTAAATAAACAAAATGTGATACCACCTGTTGGGGGATGTGGATAGAGATGGGGACTAAGTTTTCCATAAGATAAGTGAGTGTCTAAGAGGGATCCAAAGGGGAAATGATTTATGGGTATTAATCCAAACCCAAATTTCTGAATTTTATTATAATTGTGGATAACTTCTATTTTTTGGTTGAGTGTATGAGAGCCCAATCATTAAACTCATGTATGAGGGTGGGTGTGCGAGTCACATCTCATAGTTATTGGGGAGCATGGGGCTGAAGTACAATCAATATTGGGAAAAGTGAGCAGTCAACTATCTTTGGAAAATAGAGGAAATTTGTATGGGAAGAACAAGCAGTTTTTACATTTGAGTTTTTTTTTGGAATGAAGAAAAAGGAGAGAGAAAGAAAAGAGAGCACTATAGCTAGAGAAAGAGGTTGGGCCAATTTTGGAACATGATGGAGCATTTTTGGAGCATTTTGAAGCTGAAGATTGAAGATCCAGGTTCTCAATCCTAAAGAGTGAACTACTATGGGAGTTGCATTGCAACAAAAAGTGTTTGTTATTGTTCGATGATAGTTTTCATGATAGTGATTTCCCTTGAGTTCCTAGTAGAGATAGTCCTAGTTACCTATTCTAGAGAGACCCTGATAAACGAATGGGATACCTGATGGAATGAGAAAAATGAATGGGTATGTTGGAACTTAGGTCTTCATCGCGTCCTTACCCTTTCAATTCACCTATAACATCTTCTTAAATCCCGATTCTTTGTTTTGTTCTTGCTATGTTGTTCTCCACATTTTAATTTTTCTCTTTAATTGATTCTTTGTGCCATCTTTTTGTTTTCTTGAGGGGTAATTGCATGTCATTGATTTGGTTTGAAATACATTTCATCAAAGTTACCACTAATAGAGAATGTAGCAGGTCGATCAAGTATGTTGTATGCACAGGGAACAACTATGAGAAAAAAACGCAACATTCAAAAGTAGTCAATTTCGGGCTCAGATGGTGGGAACATACAGGTTAAAATTGCAACAATGGAGATCCAACAGGCCACTCAGATCGATGGTTTTCTTGCGTTCAAGGTTTTAAACATTGCGTGAGTTTTAACGACAAGCAAAGATCTACAACGTTCTGAAGCCTCAAAGTGCCTAAGTTCCGAATCCCCGAAGTGTCGGAGTGGGCCCTCACTACCACGTCACTCCGGGCCCGTACTACTCCGGGATTTTTTCAACTCAGCATAGGTCTAAATCACCAAAGGGACGAACTTTCGAAGTCCTGAAGTCATTAAAATTGATGGTTAAAGTAATCATGGTCTAATTACCAGTAAATGCGAGTTAATGACTCTGGGAGAAAATCACTCCAAGAGATTTTCATGCTTTAAAATCCAAAACTCCCGAAGTTCTGGAGTTTTGAAACCCCGAAGTGTCGAAGTGGGCCCTCAATACCACGTCACTCTGGGCCCATACTACTCCGAGAGGTTTTCAAACGCATCACTACAAGTCTCCCGATGTTCTGAACTCCCAAAATCCTTTAATGATTAAAGTATTAATCTCCGGTTAATAGGTCTAATATAAGAACATATTAGTGACTTCATGAGATTAACATTCCGAGAGATTTAGATGCAGAGAAAACCCAGTTCTCTGGAGCTCCGTAGTGCCGAAGTATCGAAGACATGTGGCACTCATAAATTATGACATGTGGTGCTCATCTTAGGCCCTTGTTGGTAGCCAATTCAATTTTTTTTATTGCCCTATAAGCTGCCTACACCTATGTCTTCTGAACTTCAAATTATCGTCGCATTTTGCAAATAAACGATATTTTCATTTCTTGCGACACTTGCAAATTGGTCTCCATTTAGTTTTCACGACTGTAAGCGTGAAAACTCCTTCATCGTTCTTTGAACTGTCATGATCTTTTATTGATATTTTGAATGGTACTTACCTTTGGATTATCATTAAGTGGCTAAAAGATTTTCGAACTGTGCCTATTTTCCTATTCTTACTGTGATTGCGCAACTGGATTTTATTAAACTAGTAAGGCATTGAGCATGATTTTTTTTTTTTTTTAAACTTCCCTAGTCATTGAATTACATAGGGGTCATGGTTTATTTTGTTTTATATTATGTGATCCTTATGTTAAAATTGTTATAGCTCTTGGCTTGTCG
Source organism: Picea mariana (assembly GCA_032191745.1). Lineage (NCBI taxonomy): Eukaryota > Viridiplantae > Streptophyta > Pinopsida > Pinales > Pinaceae > Picea > Picea mariana. The sequence goes on along the minus strand of JASDQU010754082.1, from coordinate 41,037 downwards.
ATTTTATGAAATCGATTGTCACAATGTTTTAAAACCTTTGATTAAACATTTATGCAATGGCGTGTTAGTTAAAGATTTGGGTTTTGATTTTACATTGAATATTCGTGGTTTGAAATATTACAATGGCGCATTGGTATATTATTCATCGTTTTATTTTTGGGTTGGCTTAATAGTATGGTTTGAACTATGCTATGATTGTTTCAACAGTGGGTTAATTCGCTGGTTGTACTTTGCCATTACTATTTTGCATGGTGACAAGTGATTCCACCACCCTCGCATGCGCACATTAATGCTTCCCCTTTGATCATTCATAGTGGTTAGACCGAATGAATCTGCTCCTGTGTGCTGGTGTTTTCGAGCCAAACCCTTACCATGTGCTCGCACCATGGCTCCAGTCGTGAGGGATGAACCGAATGGTAGCCAAGCTTTGTTGATGTTCGATAGTGCCCGTAGTGACCTCGAGGACAATGGGTGGCTCCCATTCATACATAAATTTGAAGGTTTTAACCTCTGCATGGTTAGGCAATTCACCATGACCTTTGATGGTTGTCGAGCCAAGGTCGGCGATGTTCAATTGCAAATTGACGAGAAGTTTATCAGTCTTGCTATGGGTTTGCCTGCCACTGGACAATGATGGTCGAAGAATTGTAAAGTAGAAGAGGTCCTTTGGACACTGCTCTTCCAGTCGCGTAAGGTTGGCTCCTGTGACAAAGGTTTGTCTGTGACCATGCTTAAACAACGATGGCATGACTTATTGATGATCATCAAACAGTTTATCACCTGCGAAGGTCGGTATGGTTTTGTTTTCTTACACCACCTTCTTTTGCTTATGGTTTTTATGGGTTATCAGCTAAATATGTCGTATTATCTGCATAGAAGCCTGTTTAAGATGTCTAAGAAATACAAAAGGAACCAGGATGACAGCAACATTTTTCACTATGGGCTGGTTAAAATGATTGTTGTCTATCATTTGGGGTTACACGGAGACTGTTGGAACGATTTCCTTGCTCGCAATGGTTTTGTGGATTCGAATCCACCACAGGTTGACAAACCTGTGGTGACCGAGAACAAAGCTATACCCCTGGTACCCTACAGTATTCTGTTACCTAAACCCTTTCCCAACCCACCTATCGACCTACCCCACTCTGTGACCAAGGATGTCGAAACTGTTAAGCCCGTGGGCAGGAAACCCAAAGCCAAACCCACTGCAAACGCCAAAGGCAAAAAGAATGCCCGTTTAATCTCTCGAATGGCGAGGAATAAGCCGAAACCTCCTGTCAAACTAAACCCTATTGTGTTAAGTGAGGATTCTGACTCGGAAGTGGAGCATTTCCTGGCTAGTGAATACCCCTATTCGGAAGGTTTGTGTGCCAAACCCTTGTATGACTTCGTGCAAACCTACCACCTTGCTTGCAAAATGACCCTAACTACTCAGGCATTAAGCTACCTTTTGAAACCCCCGTTCATTCATCTAAACCCTCTCCTGCTCTGTCGAAGCCTACAATGCCACCCTGTGATCAATGCGGCTCATTGTTAGAGAGATATTATCTCGATGTGCCAATGATACAGTCAAAGATTAAATCTTTGGAGGACCAGGTTACACTACTTACCCATCAAAAGGATGAGCTATAGACCACTGATAATAGACAAAGAACGACAGGCTCCATTTTGTTTAAAAATGTGGAATCGGCCACGGCTATGGTGAATTCTAAGATGGAATAATTGGATAGCCTCGTCACACAGGTATGTGTAATATCAATCATTTTTGTAAATAGTATGAGTTTATATAACGATTCAAATTTGTTTTGAATAGCTCTGTTCAACATTGATTGGTTTCGTTACATTGTATACTTAGCCTTGCTTTGACTGAATGGAATTCCATTTCCCAGTTTAGTTTCAATTAGATTTTAATTGATTTGATTGATTTAGTATGGATTTGAGTTATTTGATTTAGCCAAAATGAATGCTCTGCTGTTGATTGAAGTCGTTTGATAGATACAAGTTGTTTCTCATATTTCGATTTTGAACACAATCGCATTTCGTTTTGATTTCGTTATGATGTATATGCTATGATTGGTAACAATTGTGATATGGTCAACTGTTACGGTTTCATGTCCATATGGTTTTCGAACAACTCGAATACAGTTTGGATTTTTCTTAAAATGATTCTGTACAAATTCACCCAAATCGTGATTGGATTCAATTCGTAACCCAGTCGGTTAATTCGTTTTGGTCTGCTGTTAGAATGACCCTGTTATCGGTTGGATTTGTAATGAATATTCAGTTACGAGTTGATTTGTAAAACGAGATTGGATTCACTATTATTCTATATTAAACTTAGTCACGATTTGTTTCGATTGTTGCCCAGTTTATGATTATCATTTATGTCGACTTGATGATGGTTGTGATCACTATTAATTGATCCTGTCTGTTGACTGTGCAATGCTCAACGATCGAAATCTATGGTGAATTTTAGTTGATGCTATTATATTTACCCATGATCGTAACAGTCTTTCCATCTTTGTATTTAATTAAAATAGCATGAATCTTATGCTACATTATTATGGCTATAACGAATGGATTCTGGTTGTGTTGGATTAGATCGTATCACACATGATATGACTCACTATGGATTTTATTTGATATGAAACAGTCTTGTTACTGTTTGACCCGATTTTATGGTAAAATGAAACAGAGTATCCTTACCCCTGTTTCGATTAAATCACTTTTGATTATGTTTTATATTGAATGATAAAATCATTTGAGTCATTAGTGATTCATTTTTAATGTTTATTGAAATAAAATTGGATTTGATTCTTTTAAAAAGATTTGATTTGATTTATATTCCGATCCTGTATGCTATTTTAGACTAGCTACAGAATCAGATGATTCTGTAGCTAAGTCTGTAGAATCATTTTTTTTTTTTTTATGAAATATCTTTCTAACTTGTTATTTTTGATCTATTGCAGATGAATTCGAAATTACAGTGGATTTGATGAGCAGTTAGGGGATATTTCAAAGATTTCACTTGCATTTTAGTTTCCTAGTTTAGTTGATTTTGGGATTTTTCCCAGATTATGTAAACAGTTTGATATTATCCACAGGAAGGTTTTACCCTGTGTTGAGACTTATAAATACCTATCATTTTTGTAATAAGAATATCCTCATTCGTGGGAGAACAAGGATATGGAGTTTTAATACAGACTGAGGCAGAATTTGGTGTTTTGTTACAGCATTAGCTTCTCATCATATCAATATTTTGTTTCATGTTGTGTATATCAATTTGTATCTGGTTAATGACTACTTTAGCTATCTTAATCATGTGTAAATGATATAATTTAATCATTGTTATCCATATCTAGTTTCTTCTAAGTATTTAAAGAACATAGCAATTGCTTAATTCAGTTTGTGAACGACAGATTTCTCTTGTTCATAAGTTGAATTATAAAGTATAAGTTTTTGCATAACAGGTTTCCCTTATTGCAGAGATTTATAAATCATAAAATTGTTATGATTTTTTATGTCTTGTTTGTCCTGTAAACAACTCAAAGAGCAGCGCAKCCTATCRTTTACGAGAAGCTKWTGGACTAACCGRTGCGAKTTTACTTCCKCYGACCAGCTTCRAAGTYATCATACACAGRACAAATTAGGAGCGYTTCCAGGTCARTYWGTCAYTTMTYTGTTWRCWDWTCTTRTTARTAKTKTTAGTTTAGATATAWRTSTAGTTAGATTTATATTAGATTKTTWAATTTCAGTAAATATATTAGATCKTTTAATTTYAGTAAGTTTTATTTCTKATTCATAAAATATAAAAAATCAAAAAATATCTYTGGCYGTCTTAGGGHAGAAARCACATGAGTTTYACAGGTTTTATTCAAATCTGCAACTTGTAGATATTGTATATTTGTGAATAAGTTGTAATCCAATTAGTAATTAGATATTTAATTAATAGAGTTAGTGTAATAGTAATTAGTAGATTGTATATAACAGTTAGAGTAGTTTATATTTAGTTTTAGTTTAATTTAGTAGTTTGTTTTAATTAGATTAGTGTAGTAGTTTGTTTTATTAGTTTTAGTTAGTTTGTTATTTATTTATTTTTTTAGTTTAGTTTCTTGTATTTAGTTTTAGTTAGTTTGTTTTAATTAGTTTAGTTTGTTTTATTTGTTTTAGTTAGATTAGTTAGTTTAGATTAGTTTTCTCTTTGGTTTTCTTGGGACCTTAGAGCGGCCAACGGAGCCATCAAACCCGTCTGGGTGGTTCATTCCAAACGGCTTGGGTTATTGGACAACCCCGGACCGGTTCCACTCTCTCAATTGACGGACGGACAATTTTGCACGTCAACAAATGGTGCTAGAAGGAGGGCCTGAACTTAATTAATGGCACAAGGCAGTCGCAAGACTCCTCCCCCCCCTAATCGATCACCTATAGTGACTAGAAGCCATTCTTAAGATAATATTCCCCCTCAAACAACAACTACTTCAACCGAAGATCTACAGATCATAGTTGGGCTAGCAACCCCTAATCCTACAGGTGGTGACACCCAAGAGATTATCCGTCAGTCTCTTATTAAAACACACAGTGCCTTAGCTCGTCTTAGGCAACCAAACCTTCTGTGGGGTCAACCTTTAGACTTCTCTGATATCAGAGAAAAGTTAGGTGACATTAACCTCACTGTGAATCCTACAGAGCCAAACACAAATCCTACTGCAGGAGGATCTGGGATACCTCCTTCACCACCTCCCTCATCTCCTTCCTCTTTCGGGGGAGATTCCTCTTCAGATGAAGGCAACTCACATTCTCATCCTTCTACACCCACTACCCCAATGGTAAATCAAAACAACCCTGCTAGACCCTGGTTGGACCAGGATGTTGTAGCTGTACCTGGAGCCCAACACCCTTTACCTAAGCACCTGGAGAAGTGGCTTCCCAATTTTGATCCTGATTCAAAACAGATAGTTGAAGATCATATCAAAAAATTTATGTTAGCCATCAGACTCCATAATGTTGAACATGAAGATGTTGTCTGTAGGTTGTTCCCTTATACTTTTAAGGGTAATGCATCCACTTGGTACTTTGCCCAACAACCCCATACCATAGTGTCTTGGGAAAAGTTTGAGTCATGCTTTTTGGAAAAATTCGGAGATGGTAAACCTATGGAAGTCTTAGTCATGGATCTTTCAAGCATAAAAATGAACCCAAAAGAAAAAGTTAAAGATTTTAATCAAAGATTCTTAACGCTTAAAAATTGAATCCCTGCAGATTCTATGCCTGCTGAGAGTCTTGTAATAGCTTACTACACTAAATCTCTACATCAAAGTATAGCTATTTGGGTCAAACGTTCTAAAAAGGCCACGTTGTTAGAAGCTTTCGAAGAGGCTACTCAGATTGAAAAAGATATACTTAGTCTTAAGGACTCTTCTAGCAAGGAAACTGAGACTGTTTCTTCTTCCAAAAAGAAAATTGAAATTCTCTCTAGACCTACACAAAGCAAAACACAACCTGAAAACTCTGATTTGGAAAATTTAACTAAAGTTGTACAAAAATTGTCTAATCAAGTTATAGATTTAAAAAGTTCAATTGAAGAAGCTTCCTCGAGTAAAGGACCCTACAAACCTCCTTTCTAAAATCCTTCTCCAACCTATCGGCCTAATTCAAACCCCGAAGGCTTGAACCTAGAAAGTTTGCAATGTGCCCTTCAGACAATTCTAGAAGCCCAAGATAGCTTGATGCCTCCTAAAATCCCTCAGGAGGAAGTCGAGCAGGAAACAGCTCAAGAAGAAGAGTCTTCTCCAAACATCTTTGGACACTTCTCGGATAGCATCTTTCAAGCTAACTTTGAGACTGTTCACCCTTAAAACACTAGGAGTAAGACAACAAATAAACCTCCTGCCGAGAACACTACAACTTCACCTCCAAAGCCATCTAAATCAGCAGAAATTAAACAGAATAATGTCGGCCCTAAATTAGATTATGATGTTGTTGAGGATCTTAAAAAATTAAGGGCTAACATTTCTATTTATGAGTTGTTGAAGTTTCCATTTTTGTTACAAAATATGTTGCAAAATATTTCAGAAAATGGCAAGAATGGTAATTCAAATGGTAACAAGGTTGTGCAAAGCAAAGTTCCACAGAAGACTTCCACTAAAAATAATCCTGATTCTCAAGATAAAGGAAGCCTTTCTGTAGCTCCTGTAAATAATGTAAATAATGTAAATAATGTAGATAAAGTAGTATTAGAAACTGCGAGTAAGAAACCACAAGTTACTACTCTAAGTAATCGCAAGAATGTACCTCATTTTCTTTTAACTTTCGAAATCTTCAACAGAAATGTGCATAATTGTATGGTTGACTCAGGAGCATCATCAAATGTGATGCCTTAGTCTGTCTGCCAAAAGATTAACGCTGAAGTAGAACCATCTTCTTTGAAAATCATACAACTTGATTGAACAGATGTTAGAGCTATAGGCGAACTAAAAAACGTATTGATTAGATTATCGTCTAACCCAAAGGTTCATCAGGTTATTGATATAATTGTGGTGGATATTCCAGAAGTTTATGGTCTATTTTTGAGCAGGGAATGGTCGGAGCAGCTACATGGTTACTTCGCGACGGACTGGTCTCACTTATGGCTTCCAGAGAACAGTAAGCCCAACAAGATCAGAGTGAATCGTAAGCGTTACCTTAAGTTCATGATCACAGATTTGAATGACCCTAATGAACCATACACACCTCCTGCTGATTCACCTGAAGTCCAAGGGATGGACACCTTCTTCGGAAATTTCATGGCTGAAATTTCACCTATCAACAATCCAGAACAGCAGTCCGAGATCATAGCATATGTGCAACACACAACTTATATGCAACAGTCCCATGAGCCCGATGGAAATCAAATTTGGTCCCTATATTTCGACGGTTCTAAGTCTAAAGAAGGAGCTGGTGCAGGCTGCATAATTATCGGTCCGGCAGGTAACAAGACATTATTGGCTTGTAGACTAGAATTTGAGTGTACGAATAATATCGCAGAATATGAGGCTTTACTGCAAGGTCTCAGAAAAGCCTTGGACATGAACATTCAAAATCTGGTTGTATTCGGCGACTCTGAAATATTGGTTAGACAGGTAAGAGACTCTATACACTGTCTTTCCCTGCATCTCAAAAGTTACCAGTATGAGGTATGGAGTTTAATGAACAAATTTTTTGCTTTTAATATAAATTCCATTCCTAGATTAAATAATGTCGAAGCAGATCTGCTAGCTAATGTTGCCTCTAAAATTCTTCCTGCAGAAGGCTTATCCCCAAACACATTCTCTGTGGAGCTATTGTTTCGACCATCTGTTCCTGACAATATTACAAACAGGAGAGTATTTGACGATGATCAACAGATCATTAACTTTCTGCACATGGAAGAAACCTTTCAAGGCACAGTGATAGATGAACAAACGCACGACGACAATTTGCACGACTTTACGGTAATACCTAATCCGAAATCTTATGAAGCTCTATCGGACATGGTAAATTTCATACCCAAATATGTTGTTAGATTAGAAAAGTTTTATGATTTTGAAGATAAATTTAAAAAGATGGTCAATTGTAAAACCAATAGTTCCTCATTGTCTTATGAAAAAGTCAATTTAGGGACTAATGAAAATCCTCAGTGTATCAATCTAGGCTTGGGATGTTCTAGACAAGAAAAAACTGCTTTTGTTAAATTATTTAAAGAATTCAAGGATGTTTTTGCATGGACTTACGATGATCTTAAAATGTTCGATCCTAATATTATACATCATGTCATTTCGATGAAGCCCCAAACCTTACCCTTCCAACAGAAATTGAGGAAAATGCATTCTAAACTAGAACCGACCGTTCAAAAAGAATTGAATAAACTCCTAAGTGCTAAAATAATTTTTCCTGTTAGACACACACAATGGGTATCCAACCTCATCCCAGTTCGGAAGAAAAACGGGGAAATTCGACTTTGTGTCGATTTTCAAAACCTCAACAAAGCATCTGACAAAGATAATTATCCTGTCCCGCCCATGGAACAGATTCTTCAACAAGTATCTGGTTCCAAGAGGCTATCTTTACTGGATGGTTTCTCTAGATACAACCAAGTCTTGATGTCTCCGCCAGACCAACTAAAAACTACCTTCCGTACCCCGTGGGGCACTTATGATTATCGCAAAATGCCTTTTGGATTGATTAATGCTGGTGCTACCTTTCAGAGAGCAATGGACATTGCTTTTCGAGGCTCAATCAATCACTCTGTATTAGTTTACTTAGATGATGTGACCATTTACTCTAAAAAAAAAGACGATCATCTAGCTCACTTACGAGCCATTCTTCTACGATATCATAAATACGGCATCTCCTTGAACCCCAAGAAGTCCATCTTTGCAGTAGAACAGGGTAAATTACTAGGATTCATTGTGTCGAGTGATGGGATGATTATTGACCCCGAGAGGACTCAAGTCATCGCTAAACTTCCCCCACCTACATCCAAAAAATCCATGCAGTCTTTCCTAGGCCAGATTAATTTCGTGAGAAGATTTGTCCCCAGTTTCTCCGAAATGGTCAGGCCTCTCCATAACCTGATTAAGAAAGACACCCAATATCACTAGGGACCCACAAAAAACCAAGCTTTTAATGACATAAAGAAGGCCATATTAGACGCCCCGTCTCTCATGAGCCATGATTTCTCTCAAGATTTTACACTCTATACTTTTGCCTCTGATCATTTCTATGCCGCAGTTCTAACTCAGAATAATTCCGAGAACAATGAAGTACCCATCGCCTTTATGAGCTCTGCTTTCAAAGGTGCTGAACTTAACTACCCAGCGGTCGACCGGCAAGCCTACGTTGTTTTCAAAGTAGTTAAGCATTTTCGGTCCTATCTTTTGAAGTCAAGGATGAAAATCATTGTCCCCTACCCTGCCGTAAGGAAATTGTTAGTGCAAAAGGAGTTAGGAGAGAAAAGAGCCAACTGGGTCACCTCCTTGTAGGAGTATGACTTAGAGATCACCCCAGCACAAATCGTGAGAGGCCAAGGGTTGTGTAAGTTGGTTGTTGATTTAGAAATAGGACAACAAGAGGATAGTGATACGTCAGACCTAGAACAACGCGATCAAAGTTTGATTTGTTGTGCACAAAACCTCGTAAGTCCTTGGTACAACGATATTAGATACTGTCTTGAACATGGATTAGCACCCCGTCACCTTGAACCTACCAAGAGAAGAGCATTGAGACTAAAGTCTGCCTCCTTTCATCTAGTTAATGATATACTGTTTCGTCAAAGTTTTGACGACGTACTGATGCGTTGTCTTGAAAAAGACGAAGCAGAAAAAGTCTTGCTTGAGTTGCATGCAGGAGAAGCTGGTGGTCACTTCGGTGGCGATACCAATGCTCATAAGGTTTTAAGAGCCGGTTACTACTGGCCCACTCTTTTTAGGGACGCCCATGCCTTGTTTCGTAAATGTATTATCTATCAGAAAGCATCAGGGAGGTTGCAAAAACCAGCCTTCCCCTTGCAACCTGTTTCAGTCGATTCTCCTTTCCAGCAATGGGGCCTTGATATCATAGGTCCTATTAACCCTCCATTCTCACAACAGCACAAGTATATTATGATAGCCACTGATTACTTTACTCGATGGTCTGAGGCCACCGTGCTAAGAACTGTTAACACAAGTCAGGTGATTGCTTTTCTGAACTCGAATATCATCACTCGTTTCGGTATCCCTGATTGTCTAGTCTTTGATAACGCTTCATACTTTTCTTCTCTAGAGATGAGTGAGTTCGCTTTGGAGAAAGGAATAAAGATGAAGTATTCTGCTAGTTACTACCCCCAGGGCAATGGCTTAGCAGAATCAACAAACAAGAACTTGATCAAAATGATCAAGAGAACCATGGCTGAAAATCACAAGAACTGGCACAATGCACTGTTGAATGCACTGTGGGCTTATAGGGTAACACCCAAAGCCGTTATAGGTAACTCCCCCTTTTTCCTCGTTTATGGCAAAGAAGCCATTCTGCCACCTCACATTCTTCTTCCTTCGCTTCAATTGTCACAAAAAGTCTAAGAAGAAGATTGTCCCCCTTTAGAAAGTCTCATTAATGCTTTGATGAAGTTGGAAGAAGTAAGAATCCAAGCTAAGCGTAAGTTAGATCAACATCAACAACTGATTAAAAGATGGTTCGATTCTAATTCTGCTTCTGATAGGAATTTTGATGTAGGCGATCTCGTCTTGAAGTGGGACAAACCGCACGAAGGGAAGGGTGAGCACACCATGTTTCAAAACTTATGGCTTGGGCCATTTTTGATTGCTGAAAAGTTGGGTCCTAGTTCTTTTCGATTACAGAATCTTGAAGGGCAGCTTGACACCTATCCTGTGAATGGCCAAGCCCTAAAAAGATACTTTGCTTGATAACTACCCTTGTATATTATGTAAATATTTCTTTTGTTTGCACCTTTCGCTTGCTTTCTGTTTTGGTTTTGATTTGAATTGATCAGTTTTTTGTGTTTTTTTCTGAAAAATATACGTACCTGTGCACTGAGCTATTCAGAAAAAGACCACAGAATTTTTTTTTCGCTGAAATAACTTCTGAAAGTTTGTACGAACATCAATGATATATTTATGGAACTGATATTTATGTTGAAAAAATTTTGTTGTTTGAAGGAAGTTTACTGATTTCAATCTCTGAGCAAAGTTGGTCATGATCATCTATTATCTTTTTACACTGTCCCTTTTCCATAAAGGAATGACTCAAAAAGATGTCTCCCTGTCGTAGAAGTTGTTTTTGTAAATAAAACATTTCTGGAGCTGAATAAAGGACAGTGTTAAAAAATTCTGATGAGGTTTGAAAAAATATGTTAAAATATCAAGATTATCAGCGTCACCCTGCTCAGCTATATATCTACAAAAGAGAACAAAATAAAAATATTAATAAGAGCTGTGGGAAGTGTTTGTAAACCCGCCGGGATACTGAACAGGTCCGCTAGCAGCAGGTAAATGCATGCATGGCGCCAATACAACTTCGCTGGGGTACTGAACAGGCCTGTTGCCAATGAAGCAATGTCGGGTACATGAAAATCTGTGAAAAATATAAGAAACCTCTTTAATGTCCTTTATTCTGATCTAGAACTTCTTGACAGGATACAGATGTTAGAGCGGGTTAAATGACAACCCTGTCGAGGCTGTGGATGCCTGCTGGCAGCAGTGGCCATGCCAACAGTATTGAAGATTTTATCATTAATATCCTGACTTGCTGATCTTAAGACTGTTATTAGTTTTCATCTTTTAAAACATCGCTGGAAAAGATGGTGAATGATGATGTTTGTACAATTTTCTGGTTGTTGTTGTTGAGTCGAAATTTTCTTTATTGTTCTAATCTGAATTTATTTCTTTTGACAGAGATAACTGCTTCTACCAGTGTGTCGCCATTGTTGGAAGCCAATTCAATTTTTTTTATTGCCCTATAAGCTACCTACACCTATGTCTTATGAACTTCAAATTATCATCGCATTTTGCAAATAAACGATATTTTCATTTCTTGCGACACTTGCAAATTGGTCTCCATTTAGTTTTCACGACTGTAAGCGTGAAAACTCCTCCATCGTTCTTTGAACTGTCATGATGTTTTATTGATATTTTGAATGGTACTTACCTTTGGATTATCATTAAGTGGCTAAAAAGATTTTCGAACTGTGCCTATTTGCCTATTCTTACTGTGATTGCGCAACTGGATTTTATTAAACTGGTAAGGCATTGAGCATGAAAATTTATGTTTTTTGAAACTTCCCTAGTCATTGAATTACATAGGGGTCATGGTTTATTTTGTTTTATATGATGTGATCCTTATGTTAAAATTGTTATAGCTCTTGGCTTGTCGATTTTATGAAATCGATTGTCACAATGTTTTAAAACCTTTGATTAAACATTTATGCAATGGCGCATTGGTTAAACATTTGGGTTTTGATTTTACATTGAATATTCGTGGTTTGAAATATTACAATGGCGCATTGGTATATTATTCATCATTTGATTTTTGGGTTGGCTTAATAGTATGGTTTGAACTATGCTATGATTGTTTCAACAGTGGGTTAATTCGCCAGTTGTACTTTACCATTACTATTTTGCATGGCGGCAAGTGATTCCACCACCCTCGCATGTGCACATTAATGCTTCCCCTTTGATCATTCATAGTGGTTAGACTGAATGAATCTACTCCTGTGTGCTGGTGTTTTCGAGCCAAACCCTTACCATGTGCTCGCACCATGGCTCCAGTCATGAGGGCTGAACCGAATGGTAGGCAGGCTCTGTTGATGTTTGACAGTGCCCGTAGTGACCTCGAGGACAATGGGTGGCTCCCATTCATACATAAATTTGAAGGTTTTAACCTCTGCGTGGTTAGGAAATTCGCCATGACCTTTGATGGCTGTCGAGCCAAGGTCGGCGATGTTCAATTGCAAATTGACGAGAAGTTTATCAGTCTTGCTATGGGTTTGCCTGCCACTGGACAACGATGGTCCAAGAATTGCAAAGTAGANGTTTTGTTTTCTTACACCACCTTCGTTTGCTTATGGTTTTTATGGGTTATCAGCTAAATATGTCGTATTATCTACATAGAATCCTGTTTAAGATGTCTAAGAAATACAAAAGGAACCAGGATGACAGCAGCCTTTTTCACTATCGGCTGGTTAAAATGATTGTTGTCTATCATTTGGGGTTACACGGAGACTGTTGGAATGATTTCCTTGCTCGCAATGGTTTTGAGGATTCGAATCCACCACAGGTTGACAAACCTGTGGTGACTGAGAACAAAGCTATACCCCCGGTACCCTACAATATTCTATTACCTAAACCCTTGCCTAACCCACCTATCGACCTACCCCAGTCTATGACCAAGGATGTCGAAACTGTTAAGCCCGTAGGCAGGAAACCCAAAGCCAAACCCACTGCAAACGCCAAAGGCAAAAAGAATGCTCGTTTAATCTCTCGAATGGCGAGGAATAAGACGAAACCTCATGTCGAGCTTAACCCTATTGTGTTAAGTGAGGATTCCGACTTGGAAGTGGAGCATTTCCTGGCTAGTGAATACCCCTATTCAGAAGGTTTGTGTGCCAAACCCTCCTATGACTTCGTGTCAAACCTACCACCTTGATTGCAAAACGACCCTAAGTAACCAGGCATTAAGATGCCTTGTGAAACCCTTGGTCATTCATCTAAACCCTCTCCTGCTCTATCGAAGCCTACAATGCCACCCTGTGATCAATGCGGCTCATGGTTAGAGAGATATTATCTCGATGTGCCGATGCTATAGTCAAAGATTAAATCTTTGGAGGACCAGCTTACACTGCTTACCTATCAAAAGGCTGAGCTACAGACCATTGCTAACAGACAAAGAATGACAGGCTCCATTTTGTTTAAAAATGTGGAATCGGCCACGACTGTGGTGAACTCTAAGCTGGCGTAATTGGATAGCCTCGTCACACAGGTATGTGTAATATCAATCATTTTTGTAAATAGTATGAGTTTATATAACGATTCAAATTTGTTTTGAATAGCTCTGTTCAGCATTGATTGGTTTCGTTACATTATATACTTAGCCTTGCTTTGACTGAATGGAATTATGTTTCCCAGTTTAGTTTTGATTAGATTTTAATTGATTTGATTGATTTGGTATGGATTTGAGTTATTTGATTTAGCCAAAATGAATGCTCTGTTGTCGATTGAAGTCGTTTGATAGATACAAGCTGTTTCTCATATTTCGATTCTGAACACAATCGCATTTTGTTTTGATTTCGTTATGATGTATATGCTATGGTTGGTAACAATTGTGATATGGTCAACTGTTACGGTTTCATGTCCATATGGTTTTCGAACAACTCGAATACAGTTTGGATTTTTCTTAAAATGATTCTGTACAAATTCACCCAAATCGTGATTGGATTCAATTCGTAACCCAGCCGGTTAATTCATTTTGGTCTGCTGTTAGAACGACCCTGTTATCGGTTGGATTTGTAATGAATATTCAGTTACGAGTTGATTTGTAAAAAGAGATTGGATTCACTATTATTCTATATTAAACTTAGTCACGATTTGTTTCGATTGTTGCCCAGTTTATGATTATCATTTCTGTCGACTTGATGATGGTTGTGATCACTATTAATTGATCCTGTCTTTTGATTGTGCAACGCTAAGCGATCGAAATCTATGGCGAATTTTAGTTGATGCTGTTATATTTACCCATGATCGTAACAGTCTTTCCATCTTTGTATTTAATTAAAACAGCATAAATCTTATGCTACATTATTATGGCTATAACGAATGGATTCTGGTTGTGTTGGATTAGATCGTATCGCACATGATATGACTCACTATGGATTTCATTTGATATGAAACAGTCTTGTTACTGTTTGACCCGATTTTATGGTAAAATGAAACAGAGTATCCTTACCCCTGTTTCGATTAAATCACTTTTGATTATGTTTTATATTGAATGATAAAATCATTTGAGACATTAGTGATTCGTTTTTAATGTTTATTGAAAGAAAATTGGATTTGATTCTTTTAAAAAGATTTGATTTGATTTATATTCTGATCCTGTATGCTATTTTAGACTAGCTACATAATCAGATGATTATGTAGCTAAGTCTGTAGAATCAAATTTTTATTGTTTTTTTTATGAAATACCTTTCTAACTTGTTATTTTTTATCTATTGCAAATGAATTCGAAATTATAGTGGATTTGATGAGCAGTTAGGGGATATTTCAAAGATTTCACTTGCATTTTAGTTTCCTAGTTTAGTTGATTTTGGGATTTTTCCCAGATTATGTAAATAGTTTGATATTATCCACAGGGAGGTTTTACCCTGTGGAGAGACTTATAAATACCTATCATTTTTGTAATAAGAAGATTCTCATTCATGGGAGAACAAGGATATGGAGTTTTAATACAGACTGAGGCAGAATTTGGTGTTTTGTTACAGCTTTAGCTTCTCATCATATCAATATTTTGTTTCATGTTGTGTATATCAATTTGTATCTGGTTAATGACTACTTTAGCTATCTTAATCATGTGCAAATGATATAAT
>JASDQU010754082.1:0-25915 GCA_032191745.1 Picea mariana | reverse complement strand
TGACTACTTTAGCTATCTTAATCATGTGCAAATGATATAATTTAATCATTGTTATCCATATCTGGTTTCTTCAAAGTATTTAAAGAACATAGCAATTGCTTTATTCAGTTTGTGAACGACAGATTTCTCTTCTTCATAAGTTGAATTATAAAGTATAAGTTTTTGCACAACAGGTTTCCCTTATTGCAGAGATTTATAAATCATAAAATTGTTATGATTTTTTATGTCTTGTTTGTCCTGTAAACAACTCAAAGAGCAGCGCAACCTATCATTTACGAGAAGCTTATGGACTAACCGGTGCGAGTTTCCTTCCTCTGACCAGCTTTGAAGTCATCATACACAGGAAAATTTAGGAGCGCTTCCAGGTCAATCTGTCATTTATCTGTTAGCATATTTGTTAGTATTGTTAGTTATATATCTATGTTTAATATATTAGATTGTTTGATTTCAGTAAATATATTAGATTGTTTAATTTCAGTAAGTTTTATTTCTTATTCATAAAACATAAAAATCAAAAAATATCTCTGGCTGTCTTAGGGTAGAAAACACATGAGTTTCACAGGTTTTATTCAAATCTGCAACTTGTAGATATTGTATATTTGTGAATAAGTTGTAATCCAATTAGTAATTAGATATTTAATTAATAGAGTTAGTGTAATAGTAATTAGTAGATTGTATATAACAGTTAGAGTAGTTTATATTTAGTTTTAGTTTAATTTAGTAGTTTGTTTTAATTAGATTAGTGTAGTAGTTTGTTTTATTAGTTTTAGTTAGTTTGTTATTTATTTATTTTTTTAGTTTAGTTTCTTGTATTTAGTTTTAGTTAGTTTGTTTTAATTAGTTTAGTTTGTTTTATTTGTTTTAGTTAGATTAGTTAGTTTAGATTAGTTTTCTCTTTGGTTTTCTTGGGACCTTAGAGCGGCCAACGGAGCTGTTAAACCCGTCAGGGTGGTTCATTCCAAACGGCTTGGGTTATTGGACAACCCCGGACCAGTTCCACTCTCTCAATTGATGGACGGACAATTTCGCCCGTCAACAACCCTTTGATTACGTCATCCACATTATTTCCAGGTGACACATGTCCCTCTCTTTTCATGACACATCGACGATATGATGTTAGGTCACCACGTCCCTTTGAGAGTTCAACCATCCAGGAAATGTTCATACTTTTCACTCAAAAGCTCCTGAACCTTGAAGATATGGAGTCCCAAAGCCCCAAAATGATGAAGGTTAAAGGTTTAAAAGGGGGAACCAAACCAGGAACGGGGAAACTACACATCCAAACTATAGAAAAGTGCAACACGACTTGCTTTTGTCCTCAAAAGGATAAATGGGGTAAAGACGTAGCCACACTTAAAGTTGTCTCCAATGCCCCCCAACAACACGCAGGCATGCCAATGCTCCACACATAACTCACCTCTGTCACTCCAAATCAGTTTCTGTCAAAGGATCGGTGCGATTCAGCTTATGCACTAGTATGGTCTACCATGAGCAACAATTTTCAGTTATTTAAGTTGAGACATTTCAAGTTAATGCATAATAAGTGGTCATTTGTGTTTGATATGAATCATGTCCCTTTTAATTAAGTTAAGTTTGAAGTGATGCATCACTAAGCTTAAAACAATGTCATTTTTAAGTTAATAAGTTGTTTACAACTGTGAGCACATAGTGAAGCCTCAGTCCAAGATGGACGAGAACCTTTGCAACTCTGATAAATATGTAGTTTTTGTATGTTTTAAGGGAATTTTTGGGAGAAGTATAGCAATACATCAGACTGGTTGAACCTGTTCTCTGCTTGGATAGAAGTTCAGTACCTGGTGCATATACTTTTGATGACAGTGTGTTTTGTCCAAATATTCATGTGTTTTTATCTTATCTTGAATGTAGTTTTTGATTTGTTCGAAGTACATTTCATTTCCTTTAGCTATTGTATAACTTATCTTTACTAATATGCAACCTGTAAAACAACTAATGCTTTGGTGAAGATTAGTTTTTATTGCAACCTGTGGGAGTAATTGTGTTTATATACATGTTTAATGTCTTGAAATGATATGTTAAGTATGAAACTTCTTGCAACAGGTTATTCATTGAATGATTTGTTGTTTCCCTATGTTCTATATTCTACTATCTCACTTGTCTGTCATTTGTGTGCCACCAGCCAAGGAGAACCCTCCTTCGTACTAGTTTCCCAACCTAACCATGTTATTGTCTTGGTAATCCTACCCTTGAGATGACAAAAAAAAACAACTTATTAAAAAACCAATCATTATAAACTTGAGGTGGCCTAGCTTTTCCCTTTAGCAGTTAGGTGCAGACTTTAAGACCAACATATTCTGGCACCATTTCCAGGGAATGGAGTAACGAAATATCTTTCCCTAGGAGAACAACAACGATCAGATCTGATCTTTGATGGTGAACAAAGACAAGACACATTTAGACTGTAGACCATTCACCTGATGACTCAATGGTTAAAGAATCTAGTGGCGACTCCATGGTTTTAAGAATTCATATTTTCATATGGGCTCGGAGGTTTGCTCCTTTTAATTTCTCTGTTGTTCCTAGTTTCCAAATGTTGTTCCTACTATAGATGAGTGGGGTTATTTCTTGCCTAGATTTAGAGAACATAGAGATGACAACCCTGCTGAGCATTTTCTTGAGTTTCATGAAATCATGCATCAGTGGGGAATACATCATGAGGATGTATTAATGAATATGTTCATGTACTCATTAGAGAGAGATGCTCATGAGTGGTATCGATCCTTTCCCTCTGCTAGCATCTCCTCCCTGGAACAATTCCATGCTACATTTAATGAGCATTGTAAAAAAAAATTCCAGCTGATTTACTTTTTGAACACTGTTGTGAAGAATTTGGATCTCATATTCGACAATCACTTATTAGTTCTTCTAGTAGTGAAAATAAAAGGGATTTTTCCATTGAGGAAGTGGAGGAAGATTCAGTTACATATGAGTCTTCTTCTGATTCTTTCATTCAAAAAGATGATGTCGGGAATTACATTAATGATGAAATTGATGATAACAAGGCTTTGGATACATATTTCATTATTCTAGGTGCCTTAGATAGTCATTATTATGATACATTTGTTGTTCTATGTTCTCATAAAGATTTGATTAACTATGAAGAAAGTGATGTTGAATGTCGTGAGCAAGTTGTTCCCCTCCCTTCTGAAATTGTTGAGCAACAAGAAATCTATAAGTCTGAAGATGACATTCTAGAGCTAGAACAAGGAAAAACCAACAATGCAGAAGACATACCCATTCATTTCAAACAACAAGATGATTAGTATCAAGAGTGTTTTTCTTCCCTTTATGGTTGTGAATCACACAAATTTCATGAGTTCTTTGAATGAGGACAGGAGTAGCTCAGTCTTGTTTATAATGCAGATCTCACACAACAACAACTTTGTCCTCTCAACTAGTTGGAGGCTTTTCATGAGTTTTGAGATCCAATAGCGAGATCGATGGATTCTTATTTTTGCAAAATCTCAAATGTGGTAAGTTTTAGCATGATCAACTTTTGCAGCCGTGAGTACGAGATGCCTGCTAATTTTTTGTTGCATATGATATATCCTATTTTGATTATTCTAAACAATGACATGCACAAAGTTATGGTTCTTAGTCAAATGGTTTCTTGGTTTCAATGGAAATCTGATTACACATTATTACTTGATTTCCAGCTAAATAGAGTACGTAGTAGGAGAATAAGCTCTTAGTTCGAGCAGTTAACTTTTCAGTTCACAGTTTATTTCAGTATGTTGGTTTTCTTAGTAATTTGCGTGTAGATCAACAATAAGACTCCATAGCCCAACAAATGCATTGGGGTGTAGCTGCAGTTTTAAGTTTCATATTGAATAAAGAATCCATAGCCCAACAAAGGAACTGGGGTGTAGTTACTGTTTTGAACTCCATAGATGCATGACTGAGAAATAGTGGCAGAGATACGTGGATGACAGACAAAAATAGAGGTAAGAAAAGGAAGGTGGGAGCAAGTTATTGAGAAGTAAGGGACCTGATCTATTGTTATTAGCACCTCACATGGAAGTACTATCCCCGGTTAGAGCCAATGTTGGAACTTAGGTCTGGATCGTGTCCTTACCCTTTTGATTCACCTATAAAATCTTCTTAAAACCTGCTTCTTTGTTTTGTTCTTGCTAAGTTATTCTCCACGTTTTAATTTTTCTCTTTAATTAATTCTTTGCGCCATAGTTTTGTTTTCTTGAGGGGTAATTCCATGTCATTGATTTGGTTTGAAATACGTGTCATCAAAGTTACCACTAATAGAGCATGTAGCACGTTGATCAAGTATGTTGTATGCATAGGTAAAAACCATGAGTAAAAAAAGCATCATTCAAATGCAGTCAATTTCGGGCTCAGATGGTGGGGACAAATAGGCTAAAATTACAACAATGGAGATCCAACGGGCCACTCAAATCGACGGTTTTCGTGCATTCAGGGTTTTCATCATCACATGAGGTTTAACAACAAGAAAATATCTCCAAAGTTTCTAAGTGGGCCCTCACTGCCATGTCACTCTGGGCCTGTACTACTCTAGGAGTTTTTCAACTCAGCATAGGCCTAAATCGTCGAAGGGCCGAACTTATGAAGTCCCTAAGTCATTCAAATTGATGGTTAAAGTAGTCACAATCTAATTAATAGTAAATGCGATTTAATTACTCTGGGAGAAAGTCACTCCGAGAGATTTTCATGCTTCAAAATCCAAAAATCCTAAAGTTTCAGAGTTCCGGAGCCTCGAAGTGTCGAAGTGGGTCCTCACTGCCACATCACTCTGGGCTCGTACTACTCCGAGAGGTTTTCAAACGTAGCACTATAGGTCTCTCGAAGTTCCAAACTCTCAAAATCCTTTAATGATTAAAGTATTAATATCATGTTAATAGCTCTAATATAAGCACAGATTAGTGACTTTGCGAGATTAGCATTCTGGGAGATTTAGATGTAGAGCAAACCTAGTTCTCTGGAGCTCTGGAGTGATGAAGTGTCAAAGACATGTGGAACTCATCAATCATGACACGTGGTGCTCATCTCAGGCCCTTTGATTGTGTCATCCACGCTATTTACAGGTGACACTTGTCCCTCTCTTTTCATGACACACCGACAATATGACGTCGGGTCACCACGTCACTCTGAGAGTTCAACCATCCGGAAAATGTTCATACTTTGCACTTAGAATCTCCCGAAACTCGAAGAGACAGAGTCTTGAAGTCCCGAAATGATGAAGGTTAAAGGTTTAAAAGGGGGCGCCAAACCAAGAACAGGGAAAATACACATCCAGAATCCACAAAAGCGCAACATGACTTGCTTCTATCCTCAAAATGATAAATGGGTGAAAGACACAAACACACTTTCAGTTGTCTCCAGTGGCTCCCAATAGCGTGCATGCATGCCAATGCTTGACACATCACTCACCTCTGTCACTCCGAATCGGTTTCTGTCAAAGGCTCAGTACGATTCAGCTTATGCACCAGTCTGGTCTACCATCAACAACAATTTTCAGTTATTTAAGTTGAGACATTTCAAGTTAATGCATAATAAGTAGTCATTTGTGTTTGATATGAATCACGTACCTTTTAATTAAGTTAAGTTTGAAGTGATGCATCACTAAGCTTACAACAATGTCATTTTTAAGTTAATAAGTTGTTTACAACTGTGAGCACAGAGTGAAGCCTTAGTCCCAGATGGACGAGAGCCTTTGCAACTCTGATAAATATGCAGTTTTTGTATGTTTTAAGGGAGTTTTTGGGAGAAGGATAACAATACATGAGACTGGTTGAACCTGTTCTCTGCTTGGATTGAATTTCTCTACCTAGTGCATATACTTTTGGTGACAGTGTGTTTTGTCCAAATTTTTATGTGTTTTTATCTTATCTTGAATGCAGTTTTTGATTTGTATGAAGTACATTTCATTTCCTTCAGCTATTGTATAACTTATCTTTACTAATATGCAACCTGTAAAACAACTAATGCTTTGGTGAATATTCGTTTTTATTGCAACCTGTAGGAGTAATTGTGTTTAGATACATGTTTAATGTCTTGAAATGATATTTTAAGTATTAAACTTCTTGCAGTAGGTTATTCATTGAATGGTTTATTGTTTTCATGTGTTCAATCTTCTACTATCTCACTTGTCTGTCATTTGTGTGCCACCAACCAAGGAGAACCCTCCTCCGTACTAGTTTTCCAACCTAACCATGTTACTATCTTGGTAAGCCTACCCTTAATCTGACCAAAATAAACAACTTATTAAAAAACTGATCATTATAAACTTGAGGTGGCCTAACTTTTCCCTTTAGTAGTCAGGTGTAGAATTTAGGACCAACATGGTGCATTCCTTACATCGGGTAGGTCAATAGAAAGAGATATGGAGGAAATTTGGGATAACTATAGGAAAATACCTAATCCAAGATTTTTTGGGATGCTCAGAGAGGTCTAGGATGATCCAGAATTCTCACAAAGGTCCAAGAGGATCCAGAAATGCTCAAAAATTGATATCCTAAAATGTTCTCTAAAAATACCTTCATTGTGTAAATCTCGGTGATAGCTTTCCAACGACGCAAAAATCACCTCAAATGAAGTTCGTATGAAAAAGTTATGGCCGATCAAAGTTCTTGTCAAACAAGGTCAAAAAGTCAAAGTCAAAGGTGACACGTGTCACCACTAAAAGGGTGAAAGGTTGACATGTGTTGTATTCTTACATCACATGATGACATCATGTTGAAGTTAGTAGGGTGATGTGGCAACACGACAATGTGCCATGTGTCACCTAGAATTGGATGAATCAACATCTAGTTGGACCTATCCAGAAGTGACATGTGTCATCTGTATGGATGATGTGGCATTCGTATGATTACTTGGCAGGAAACAGGTGAACCAATTAAAAATTGACACATGGCAGTTCATACACATATGTGGCAGTTATAGTTGGCGACATATGGTCCAATGATAGGCCACCATGTGGACCAATCACATGGTGCCACATGGCACCTTCGAGAAGGCCAAGTTGGATTGGTGGGTTTTGACCCCCCAACCTCCCATAGAATCTAGAGGGAATATTCCATGATTCCAAATGACTTAACATAACTCCGCTAACCATTGTTCCATATTTAGAGCTTGTTACAACAAACTAACTATAATATATTTAATTTGATGCTTTTGTCACTGGGAGGTATGGGATACGGTTGGGGGCCCCCACCCTATTTAATGGGAACAAATCCTGAGGGAGACACATATCATGAGGTGAGAACAGAGTATGAGTGTACAATACAGAGCATTTATTTTCATGCCATAGAAGACAAGGATTATGGTATTGTCTTGATTTGTGTGCCATGGAGCACTATGACTATACATAACCTTGTTTATACTTGTTTGTCTCATTTTTCTGAGAGGAGAATGATGGTGATGTTATTTTTGTGCTAAGATGTTGTATATAAAAGTATTAGTTCATATTTTCATTTATGAACACCATTGTGCATCGTTTTATGTGTAAAAAGGGTAAAAATGAGCCAGTTCAGAATATGGCCAATATTATACTTGTTTCTTTCATAATTTTGAGAGGAACTCAATGGTAAACTCTATTTCTGAGTTTGAGCAGTAGAATTAAAGAGTAAATTCAAATTTGTCTTTGTAAGTCCATTTTGTATTGTAATTTTTGACATTTGAGATTATGAAAATCAGTCTCACTGTTTAAAAGGGACTTAGAGATGTAGCCTAGGAGAAGTGAACTCAATCATCAAATCTTATATTTTGAGTTATTTTATTTTCTGATGTGTTGTCTCATTATTCTTCAAGTTATTCATCATTTTATAAGGTTTTGGATAATAAGCACATTAACATTTGTTCTGCAAATCACCTCAATATGATCAAGAAATATTTATGTATCAGGTTAGATGATAATATGGGTTTTTAAAGATTAAGTTGGGTATCTAAGGGTTTTTAGATCAAGTGGTATCTAACTTTGACATGTATTAGCAAGTTGATGTGACGAGGTTCAAGACTCAAGTTGGTGAAGGTGTTTGAAGGATCTTAGTATCGATCTTTTGTTGTATAAGACAATATGAGTAAATCCCTCATGAATTTGAGGCTCCAAAATGACATTAATCAACAAATTCAGAAGGAGAATTATGAATTAAATTTGCAACTACAATTTCTCGAGGAAGAGAAGAAGAAGCTTCAACATCGATTGATATCTCATGAGGAATTCCTTAGAGGTATTTTTCATGAGTTAGAAAGAAAGTTTCATACTAAGGATCAAATATTGGCACCACCATCAACATTCCATGAAGTTGGGAAAGTAGAGAATGAAAAGTCTCCAATGGAAGAGAAATTATCTCCTTCAAAAGGTATGATCGAGAAATATGATTCCTCATATTCTTCTTCTCCCCGTAAATATGGAGAATTCTCAATGACGGCTGAAGTAAGGAGAAATTCCGATGAAGAGGTCCTTCATAAGGAGTTAGTCTTACCTTCCCTATTGGGGAAAGGTAACATATGTAATACATCTCCTAGAAGAGATGTGCATTCTAAAGAGGGAGTGAAGGTAGTCCCCACTAGTAATATTGGTATAAATGTACGGTTTAAGTATCCATGTTCTTCCTATGGAATGTGGAACTAGAAACCATAATATGGAGAAATTTCGAAGAAAATGGTCCTTGCAGAAAATAGTCCTTGCAAGAAAATCCATCCAAGAATAAGGCCAAAGGAAAAAGGCATTTCTCAAGACAAAGGAAAAGGGGGAATGAGAAGAAGGGAGCATGGTTCCAAGATGGAAACAAGACACTTTGATCTTATTGTGGTACGAGTGAACATCAGATAGAGAAGTGTTGGATGCTTTATCCACACTTATGTCTGAAGTGGGACTATATATATGTAAAGGCACCTACAAGAAGAAAGGTAGTAGCCCCAAGTGAAATTAATAGTCTTGTTGAAAGATTCGAGAAATAATACTTCTTAATGGATGGTATTAACAATGTGACATATGAAGACATTGAGGTATGGTTCTTAGACAATGGCTCATATCGCCACATGACAAGAATGAAATTGGTATTCCTTACTTTCTCAGAGATCGACACAAATTTATATGTAGGATTTGGAACTAACACCAGACAAGAAATAAGAGAGTTTGGATATGTAAGATTCCAGCTCGAGTTGGGAGGATTTCTGGGAATAGAACATATGTTATATGTTCCATATTTGAAAGTAATGCTACTCTCAGTTGCAACTTTCGAAGATCAAGGATATGCAGTCATGTTCCAGGATGGACAAGTACTTTTTTATTCAAAGGAAGCTACTCAAGACACGCCAATAGTTCTTGGTGTTTGAAAGGAGAGGTTATATAGGTTAGTTGGAAGACCTATAATTGGGTCTAATGGTGACTTTGATTCAACATCGTATTCAACGTCATATTCAATGTTAGATTCAACATCAGCATCAGAGGCATTGTCAAAGATAGGAAGCTCTGAGACTCCTTCCAGTACAATTCTAAGAATGAGCCCATGAAGAAAACCATCTATCAGAAAATATTTCATTGTAAATATGCATATTTGTAAATTTGCAAGATAGTATGCATATGTAAATTCATTTTCTAAGTCTATTGTTGTATTAAAAGGCTTTTAATCCACTCATTAGAGAATTTTAAGAGTGAGAGGAGTCTTGTAATATTTCTATATAGACACCTTTATAAATTTTCAAGAGTGAGAAGGGTCTTGTAAGATTTCTATATATCCACCTTATCAATTTTCAAGAGTGAGAGGGATATTGTAAGGATCTCTAAGCCTTTCGATAGCAGTGAAGACAATAATAGTTGTCTTATTATCAACTAAATGACTGCATATGGATCAAATTTTCTAAGTTAACATTATTATTCTGAAGTATCGAAGGAGAAGGAACAAAAGGATGCAGGAAATTGGAGCTTGTAGATCAAGAGAAGGAGGAGCATCAAAGTTATGTAAATCTTCCTAGAGATGGTAAATGAAATAATATTCTTTGTAAATATAAGAGGTATGCTATAAGCATCTCCATGATATTATGTCATGTTTGTGTAGATGTATACCTTGACCATAAGCAAGTCAAATAGTACATATGTTTGTGGAAAATGTATTTTGAGTTACTTTCAGGGTAGGAGAGAGGAAATGGACAGGGAATTCATTTAGAGACTCCTACAAATACATCAGCAGTACATGAACAATGAGTTCAAATGTGAAAGACATAGATCAACATTTAACTTGGTTTTATGATTGTCGAGATAGACTTTCTTCAACATAGAAAGATATGTGAGTGGATGCTGAGTACAATATTCAAATTTAGATATTATGAATCAGAGATTAAATGAGCAGACTTTTGTTATGAAGGAATCTATGAGCCAGAACCAAAACTAGATTTAACTAGAATGAATATTCAAGAGCTAGAGTCAGAGCCATATTTCAAATAAGCAGAAACAAGTACATTGAATGAGATGAAAAATTAATCCAAAGTGAACAGTCCATGATTAGAAAATTTCAGTCCTAGAATATTCAGCAAGGTGGAAGAGTGAAATAAAATTCATCATCATTAAGTTACTCAATAAGAGAATTTCAGTAAGGTGGAAGAGTGAGTAAGAGTTATCATCACTAAGTTGTTGAAATATTCATACTTTTGGAGGAACAAAAGTTCTTTAGTGGGAAGGTGTGATCCAAGAGGATCCATAACGCTCATAGAGGTCCAAGAGGATCTAAAACACTCATAGAGGTCCAGGAGTGTAACATCCCCAGCCACCCAACTGCTGGGGAATGCAACGTGAAATAATTTTTGAACTGTGTACAATATTTAAATCATGAAGAAACTATGCAAATACACAGTTTTATACAGAAATATAATTGAAAATACACATGCAACATACACAGGAAAAACTCATAATAAAAACTGCATAAATAAAGTTGCAGCATGTAATTTAGCACACAATTGACACTTATATTTGATAGAAAGACCACCAACTGTGTGTATACCTTCCAGGATCCTCCCAGCCTTATACCATGCTTCTCAATAGTCTCAGTAGTGGGTCACGCCCGAGTTGGGACTAAACTCCACCCGGGAAAATGAATTCTTAACCAGGATGATGTATCTCATACAACAAGAAAAAATCTCTCACACGTGCCAACTCAATATTACAACTTACAGACCCTATGATCTATATGGATTTCAGTGTACTCCCACCTATTCCAGCGTTTATTTTGGCAGTTTTCCAGTTTGGCAGTTTTTTCCTAGTTTTCGAGTCCTCGACTTCTGGGGCCATTTTGAGGCCCTAAACATCGTTTTTAGGGCTCTCCATAGTCAAAATGTACACTAAGTCAAAGTTTGATGGCAACATGTGCAGTCCTCAGATATAAATTTCCAATGGGATATCGTGTGCCTAAAACAAAGATCATATGCAAAAGCTACGACCCTGGGAAGTTGATGTACTAACTTACCCCAATGGGGCCCACATGAATTTTGGCTCTTCATCTCCTAGGGTTAGGTTTTTGGATGTCTAGGGTTTTGATAGTCATGTTTATTGTAAAAAATGCCTTTAGAGCCTCATTTTACTCATATTCTTGTGAATGAGCGCAACCGTCACATCTCTTCTCAGAGATAAGCTGCCACCATTCCAACAATCTTGTTTTTTGCTGCATTTTATAGTTTCAACATATTTCCTTATTGAATAGAGGCCAATTTTACTGTATCTTTGTTATTATGTGTTAAGCATAATAATAATCTATATTCATTTCATTCTTCTCATAAAATCTACCTCAATGGTATCAGAGCAGTCTGCTCCTTGTCGTTCTTAATGCATGTCCCCGACAAGGTCAGGGTACAAAGAATTGGGTCTCGAGCTTATTTCTCTTGAGGAAAAAATATCTCGCACGCCTAAGCGACCTTTCATGGAAGGAGAAATAAAGAAATAGGACATGAGATCCTTTATAAAATTTTCTCAAAAAATCCCTCACGCAACAGAGGAATGAGATGATGGATAGTTTTGCGCAAATCCTTCGGCAGCTACCAACAAGTGATGCATCTTCCTCGAGCGGAGTCGTTGCCCCCTTCAAGGTATAAATAAACTTTGATGTTCCTATATTTGAAGGTAAGATAGACAAATATTCTTTAGAAAAATGTTTGAATCTACTAGAAGGGTATTTTTCTGTCCATAACTTTTTGAATAGAGAAAAATTACTTTTGTGCTCCATAAAGTCGTTCCCCATGTCAAATATTGGTGGGAAACTTTATGTGAGAAAAAGGAAATAGAGGAACCTCATTATTTACAGTTGTGGTCACTTGGGAGTCCTTCATGGATGCTACTAAGGAACAATACTACCCTGTTGGAAGTTATGACGACCTGTATACAAAATGGACTACACTGTGGTAGGAAAGAGACCAAGCAGTGCTAGAGTTCACAAATATATTTCATACCTTATGCACCAAGTTGGGTATCAAATATTCTGAGTGACATCTGGTGCTCAAGTATCGCAATGGTCTGCATAGATACATCCAATCTGAAATGGAATTTTTGGACATCTCATCCTTGGGCACGACCTATTGATATGATGCCAAAATCGAGCAGAAGCTTAAACAAAAGATGCGACAATTTGGGCCTGGGAACCCCTCACAAAAAAATCAAGGAAAGGGAGGCCCCAACCCACAGAACAAAGGATAGAGAAAATATGGACATCCTCAGGACAACCAGTCCAAGCCGCAAGAAAAGAAGGACACCAGAAAGACAAAGAAAGATACTGGGAAGTGGTGTGACTTCCATAAGATCCCCCAACATAACACTATTGATTGCCGCTCAAAGAAATCGTTGGTGGCTAAGGTAAAAGCCACTGAATCATATGCGGGTTATGACTCTGAGTTAGAACCAGAAAGGGGGATATGGATCATTGACATGGAACCTAGTGCCACCTTTGCTACCACCAAGCTCAAGCCCAGTGAACCAGACGAGCGAGAGGAAGGTGAGCGCCTTTTTCATTAACAGATGTGGGTGAAAGGCACCCTGTTGCACTTCATCATTAATAGTGGTAGTCAAAATAACCTCATATTAGTAGAGGTCTTCAAGTGTCTAGCCCTACCAACAACACCACACCCACAACCCTACACCATTGGATGTCTCCACCAAGGAAGCAATCTCCACATCAACCAACAGTGTCGGCTGTCGTACGACATCAAGCCCTTCAATGACGAGGTATTGTGTGATGTTGCTCCTATCAAATTTTGTAATGTTCTTTTGGTCCAACCGTATTTATGGAAAAATCATGTTGTATATGAGTCTATGCCTTGCAATGATATTATTACTTTGAACAAGAAATTGTAGAGGATACCTGAGGCAGTCCCACCTAGTGATATTTTCTTGATCTATGCTAAGCAATGCAGGGATGTCATCTCTCATATCGGGGAGTTTATATTCTTTGTGATTCACTCTCATAATGAGAGAAATATCGCAACCACATCTAGGGCCTTTGCAACCGACCTCTCCACACAACAAAAGCAAGTGGATAAGGTAATGGAATAATACTCAAATATCTTCTCCTCACCTACCAAGGTACCTTTGCACTTTCAGGTCAAGCATCCCATCAATCTGACCCCTGGCACACCACTACCCAATGGACCATTCTACCACCGCTCTCTGTTATAGAATGAGGAGATCAAGTAGCAGATCTAATAATTGGTCCACAAGGGGCACATCTATCCCAACACATTACCTTATGGGAGCCCAATTGTGCAGGTGCAAAAGAAAGACGAGACCTCGTGACTCTACATTGATTACCGGGCCCTGAATAAAATCACAGTCCAAAACCAGTACCCGATTCCTTGAATCGATGACCTCCTTGATTAACTCATGGGGGTCAAATACTTCAGTAAGATTGATATGAAGTCTGGATACCACCAGGTCCCAATAGAACAGACAGATGTATGGAAGACTGCCTTCAAGTCAAAAGAAGGTCTTTTTGAATGGCTAGTCATGCCCTTTGGTTTGATAAAATCTCCAACAAATTTCATGAGGATGATGGAAGATATCCTGCGACCTTTCACCAATATGTTTGTAGTGGTGTATCTGGATGACATCCTCATCTACAACAAGACTTGGGCGGAACACTTGCAACATATTCAGCAGGTTCTACACACCTTGTGACAACACAAGATATATGCCAACTTGGAAAAATGATCCTTGAATATGGAAAGGTTCCATTACCTAGGCTACATCATTGATCAACATGGTGTGAATGTGGATCCAACCAAGATCTAGGTCATCCGTGACTGGCCAGCCCCAACCAAAATCACTGAGCTTCGAAACGTCTTGGGCCTTGTGAATTTCTATTGTAGGTTCATGTTGGGATTCTCCCATATTGCATGGGACCTCAGCCAAGTAACCAGTGGTGGTGGTAAGGAAAACATTGTGTGGGGCATGTCCCAACAATAAGAATTCGATGATTTGAAGCAGCGCTTGTGCTCGTCCCTAGTACTTTCATTACTATACCTGCAACAACCCTTTGAGATCAAGACAGATGCTTCAAACTATGATGTGGGTGTCGTTCTCACTCAACACATCCACCCCATGGCCTATCATATTGAGACACTATCAGATGTTGTCTGTAAGTACCCTACTTATGAAAAAGAAATGTACTCCATTTTGCAAGCTTGCCGCTAGTGGAGACATTACATTCTTGGGAATGAGACAATCATCCACACTGATCATAAGCGAATGCAATTTATGCAGACACAAGGAAAATTTCAAAATAACCACCATCAGAAGTGGCCCACATACTTGCAGCAGTTCCACGTCAACATCAATTATAAAACAGGAAGTACCAATCGTGTCACTAGTTGCCTCAACCGACCTCCAGTCGCGACACTCACCATGGTGCTAGACTCTTGCGGCCATGAGACCTCTGAATGGTCCCACCTCTATGAGACAGACCCTGACATCAACACCACCTACCAAATGTTGGGCACAAACTCAGTTGTCACTAATTTCCATCTTCAGGACAGGCTGTTGTGCCATTTGGGACATCTCTGTGTCCCATCAAGTGAGAGAGAGAAAATGATTTGGTAAGTTGACTAAAGTGGGGTGGTAGTACACTTTGGCATCAAAAATATAGTGGCAGTGCTGCAGAAACATTTCTATTGGCCGAAACTTTGATAGGATGCCAACAAGTATATCCAGTCCTGCACTACCCACGTTATTGCTAAACCGAATACTAAGAAACATGGCATGTACACCCCTCTATTGACTCCTGATAGGCCATGGGAATCCATCTCAATGGACTACATGTCAGGCCTTTCATCCACCAATATGGTAAATGACTTTTTTTTGTGGTGTTTGATCACTTTTCCAAGATGGCGATTATGGTCGCCTACAAGAAGAACATCACATCAAAGGCCACTGCCAATCTCTTCTTTGAATGAGTATGGATACATTTTGGAATCCCATAAACCATTGTCTCAGATTGGGACAATCGGTTCCTCATCACATTCTGGTCGAGCCTATATTCATTGCTGGACACCAAACTCACCAAATCCACTGCCTTCCACCCCTATACAAATGGCCACATTGAAGTCATCAATCAAATGATCATGCATATCCTGCACATGTGAAATTCCAAGCATCCCCATAGATGGGATGAGAGCCTTCCATATTTTCATCATAGCTACAACCAAGCCCTACATAGCTCAACTAGCCACAACCCCTTTCAGGTGGGGTTGGGATTCCAACAATTGGGTCCCATGGATGTTGCACTACCCCTTGTGGCCACCTTGGGCGAATCATCCCCTGATCCAACTGAAGCTAACAAAGCCACCTGGTTCATTGAGCGGATCTAGCACATCCACCAATAGGTTCATGATATTTTACAGAAGTCCAATTCCAAGTACAAGCAACACCATGCTCAACACCAGGTGCTACATAAGTTTTAGGTGGGAGAAAAATTTTGGTTGCACTTGTAGAAAGAACACCTTACAGGGCCCCATTGGAAGCTTTTCCCTCTCCATTATGGACCTTACATCATCACCAAGGATGTGGGTGATGATTATTTTGAGATCAACATTCCCCCTTTCCTTGGCCTACAGCCAATGTTCAACATGACTCTCGTTCGACCATATTTCCCACCATTATTGGATACCTCAGAGATAACAGAAGAATTGACACCCACATAGCTCAACTATGACTACATGCAACATACATCCAATGATCATATTGTGGACAAAAAGGTCAATGGAAGTTGACAACAAAGGATACAACTTTATTGAATTGTCAAAGCAGGGCAGCTCTTGCACCAAGGAAAGTGGCTTACCCAGGGAAAAATTTAGCAGAAATTTCCTAATCTGATGGGGGAACTCAACACAATGAATAATTTTGCTTGATAAGGGGGGAATATTGATCCAAATGGATTTCGGTGGCCTCACACCTATTCCAACTGGTTCATTTTGGATTTTTTTTCCTAGTTTTCAGGTCCCCGACTTTCGGGGTCGTTTTGAGGCCCTAAACATTGTTTTTAGGGCTTGCCACAATTAGAATGTAGACCAAGTCAAAGTTTGATGACAACATGTGTAGTCATCAGATAGAAATTATCAATGGGATATTGTGTTCCTAAAACAGAGATCGTATGAAAAAGCTACGACCCCGAGAAGTTGATGTACTAACTTACCCCAATGTGGCCCACATGACTTTTGGTGCTTCATCTCATAGGGTTAGGTTTTTGGATGTCTAGGGTTTTGGAATTCACGTTTATTTTAAAAAAGGCCTTCATAGCCTCATTGTACTCATATTCTTGTGAATGAGCACAACCGTCACATCTCTTCTTAGAGATAATCCGCCACCATTCCAACAAGCTTGTTTTCTACTGCATTTTACAGTTTCAACATATTTCCTTATTGAATAGAAGTCAATTTTACTGTATCTCTGTTATTCTGTGTTAATCATAACAATAATCTGTATTCATTTCATTATGCTCATAAAATCTGGATCACCCCAGGAAATGTGCCCCTTCTCTGTTCAACAGTCCTTCGGCTAGCACATTTCCTTTCTGGGGCTTCAACAACAGGCCAGATAGGAAGTCTCAGATCTCTGTGCTTCAGTTTGGCACCTTCAGGAAAGTGATTCCCAAAAAGTCTCTCACCCAGAGAGAGTTTCTCATGGGCGTGGAAACCCACTTCTTCAATCCATCTCTTTTTTTCACCAAGTACAGGGATATGTATAGGATTAGTACTAGCTCGGGTAAGGTACAGGTGCATTGTTCATAACAAAGAGGTACGGTGGACAGCTGAAATTCCCAATCCTTGAGAATGGAGGAGTGATGGAATGAATGGAAAAGATGATCAAAAATGCACTAAATCCATGCTATTTGTATGCATGTGCCCAACTTAACACTTTTCAGGTTGAGAGTTACTTTATCCCACTTTTCCCCATCCTTAGAACTTAGGATAAAAATAATTATCCATAATTTGTACTTTAAGGAATATTAATATAATATTCCTCTTTAGATTAAGCTCCTTATCTTATCTCCTTATCCTTAACATTTATCCCCCTTCCCCTAACTAGTGGAGTGTAGTACCCCATACTCTTTTACCTGGTTGGTCTGCACACAATGATGTACTTTTCATTAATATTTTCATGTGAATACATTTATACTTACATCATAGACATACTTGCTCTTTCTACATCCTAACTCACTAGCCTAAGTACAATTGTATTTACATTTATAGTTGGGGTTCGACCTAGGGGTATTACATTCCCCTCCTCTTTCTTTATGCACTTTCCTTAGTGCAATATATACACATATACAACCAAAATTTCAAAAATCCTAAAAAAGATGTGGGTATTCTACCTACATAGCATCCTCGTGCTCCCAAGTTGGATCTTTAGGATCGTACCAGGTCCATTGGAGCTTTACTAACTCTATGGATCGATTACGGAGCTACTTGATCTTCCATCTAGTATACACACTAGATGCACTCAAAAGATGCCTTCTTGCTCCACCTGAATCACATTCCAATAAATGACATGATTAACATCAAGTATATACTTTTAGATAAATGATACATGGAATACATTATGAATAGACATTGATGCAAGAAAGGAAAGAATGTATTCTACATGACCAATCCTCTCTAGGATTTCAAAAGGCCCACAATAACGAGCTACCAACTTTGAACAATTTCCCAACTTTAGGGAACTTCTATTGGCCTTTAATTTCAAGAATACATGGTCACCCACTTTAAATTCCCTGTGAGTTCTGCCCTTAACAACATATCTCTTCTGCCTGTCTTGAGAAACCTTTAAATTCGGTTTTCTTTTCAACATTTTCTTTTCTATTTCCGTGAGTAATTCTGGCCCAACCACTGCTCTATCTATTGGGTTGTCCCAACTTACCGATGTTTTGCACCTTTTTCCATAAAGTGCCTCAAATGAGCTCATCTTTATAGATGCTTGGTATCCATTGTTGTAATTAAACTCTACTAAGTGTAGGCAGTATTCCCATTTTTATGGTTTATCCATCACATACATCCTCAACATATCCTCAATCACTTGATTCACCCTCTTTTTTTGTCCATCTGATTCTGGATGACAAACTATGCTAAAATTCAAGTTTGTTCCAATTCCCTTAAATAATCCTTTCCAAAAATTTGATTTAAATTTTGGATCTTTGTTAGACACAATTGTCTTGGGTTTACCATGCAGTCAAGAAACCTCTCTCATATAAATATTAACGACGTTGGATTCTTTGTGAGTGAGCTTTACTAGAATAAAATGGCAGCTTTGGTAATCTTATCCACCACTAACATGGTAGAATAATGTTGCTTGTTTGTTCTAGGTAGTTTGGTGATGAAATGCATTGTTACAACTTCCCATTTCTACTTAGTAATGGATATTGGCTGTAACAAACCAGCTAGGTGTCTATGCTCAACCTTGACCTTTTGACACTCCAAACATTTGGCAATGAAATCAACAACTTCTTTTTTCACTCCCGGTCAATAATATTGGCTCTTGACAACTACAAGAGTTTTCTGATAACCTAGGTGCCCAACATAAGGTACGTTATACATTTTTCTCAATATCATATTTTTCAATTCCTGGGAATTTGGTACATAAATTCTTCCCCTGTACATGAGAATTTCCTCATTTCCCAACTTATAGTCTTCAACTTTCGGCTGCAAAATACCTTGCTGTAATTTTGTTATTTTTTCCATGTATTGCAAAACTGATTTTGCAGCCTCTAAGATTCCGTCTTTCAAATCTGATTGGTACATGCTAATGGTTGTATCATGCAACTCATGCACTCTTCTTCTAAGTGCATCAACCACCTTATTCTCTTTCCCTTTGATATGCTTTATATCAAAGTCATATTCATTAATAAATTCTAACTACCTGCTTTGATTGGCATTTAAAGTTGGTTGTCCAAATAAATATTTCAGACGATTGTGGTATGTTCTCAACTCAAACCTTTTTTCCATGAGGTAGTGCCTCCACATTTTCAAGGCATGCACTATGGTTTCCAAATAAAATCATGAGTAGCATAGTGCCTTTCATGCACCTTTAACTTCCCTGATTCATAGCATACCACATACCCATTTTGACTGAGGACTCCACCAAGCCCTTATTTACATGCATCAGTGCATGCAATGAAGTCTTCATTTGGATCAACAATCCTTAGAATTGGATAACTTGTTAATAACTGCTTCAAGCGTTGAAAACTCTTTTAACAATCCAATGTCCACTGAAACTTCACCCCCTTCTTTTGCAAGAAGTGATTGGGTGTTCAATCTTTGAGAATACATCAATAAATCTTCTATAGTATCTTGCAAGGCCCATGAATGATCTGACCTCTATCACATTATTTGGTGATGACTGTTAGCGTCAGAAGGCACTCCTGGATTTCTTGCAGGACCAGAGCCCAACGCCCATTATTTTTATGTCACAATAGATTTTAATGGGTGATCAAATGGGTAGAGACTCGGGGAAATATCACTCTAACTTGGGGACTGGGTCTAGTATGTAAGGAACAAAGGAGGTCTTGATCTAACTTTAGTCAGTGAGTTGATTTAAAGATGAGAAGGTTGAGAAATTGGTGAGAGAAGTGAACAAACTACCTCAGGCAACAAACCTTTCAGTAGTTTGTAGAGAAAAAACTCTAAATGCAAGATCCTCTTGGTTCAGGGCTTCGAGAAACTGAAAGGGGGACTTGACTGGATCCTCCAATTCCAAGTCGTTCAGTGCTAAGAAAATCACAGAGACCGATCAAAAACAACACAACTGTTACAGTGATCCAACCTACATCATCCTATAACAGTCACAACTCGACTGGATCCTCCAATTCCGAGTTGCTCTAATACAGTGTAAACAAAGACGTGAAAGGAACTGACATTCATAAGGCAAGAAGTCTCAAGAGTCCATGCATAACCAGAATAACAGTGCTTTATTAAAGTTTTACAACCGGGAGCCTTGCTCAACCATCGATAGTTACAAAATTCAAAGACTGAGTTTATATACTCAAAAAAATTCACCTAATAGAGGCGTGCTCAGTCATCCAAGGCTTGGTGCTCCTTCAGCCAAATTCGGACGGATATTCTTTGTCATACGCCACCTTAACTGCGCATGGCTCCTGCAAGGGGAGTAGTTGAGCCATTAAGTGCCGAGTTAGCGTGTGCATACCTCTCTGGCTAGTCGAGGACTTGGCATGACTTCTTTGGAAAATTGGTACACAGGACCCTCTCGGGAAGATAGCTTGCCAAACCCTCCATACCTTACACTTAATGAATGAGGAGAGGTTTTAACCACCCCTTCTCAACTTCATTTACTCCAAGCGAAGACCAGGATTGAGGTCAAATCGAATGGCACCTGGAGATCGTGATGATCCCTTCTGTGACCAAACTCGACACCTTTGGCCCTTCTTGCACAGCTCTTTTTATTTCCCAAGTGACCACGGGCTGTGACCCTGTGTTTATTCCCAAGGCGCTTTCGGTATTCGTGAATGGGAAGGATCTAATTCTTGCTTATCATAGTCGCAATGAGCGAAACGCTGAGATGGCTTAGTTGGGCGCCACACGTCCTTCCCAGATCTGACGGTCCTGAACTCATTCGGTGATACTGTGGACCCGGGTTTGGTCGCTTTCGAAACTTCACGCCTCATGGATATGAAGGAGATACTCCTTGCGCTTCGAAGTCGTGATGGGAAAAAAGTCGAGGAGCCTAATCGTGCACTAGGTGTCCCCTTTGGATGAACGGCTGAGACTGCTCCGTGATATTGTGGGCCCGACTTTGGGCGCTTTCGGCACTTCGGGGTTTGGGGTTTCGAGATGTAGAACGACATAGAACCCTCACCCTTTGAACTCATTAATGCTGAAAAGCCGACGTGACTAGATCACACGCCATTTCCCCTTTGGATGAACGGCTGCTATCCTTTCCTGCATGCAATATGGGCGCTATCTGTCATGCTAATCTCAGTGCAACTCCGCTAACCGCGATTTCTCGCCGACCGCCGATCTGCTTTTAGGGATGAATCCAGACTATCGACAATATAATCTCTCCCGCTTACTTGCTTGGAAGCCTAAAACGAGATTTTTTTGTGCTGCGCTCGGGCGCTTCTCGTGCAACTTGTAGATGTGAATACTCTTGTGCCTAGGACAAGAAATGTTACTAACATTAGGCTCCATGGGGGATATAGTCATCCCTGTGATGCTCTAAGGACTCATTTTGCAGCTCCAGTGCCTTGTTTTTGGGCTATGGAGTCATTTATTTAAAACTTAAAGACAGAAAGAAAAACAATATTTACAACCGCGAAAGAGCCAAGTGCGGCTCAAGAGAAAAATCTTTTTAGGAAATGCCCATTCACAGGGCCATTGAAAATTTCTTGATCCTTCAAATCCCGTACCCTGTAGGTGTTATTCAATAATACTTCGGATACTTTGAAAGGCCCGATCCACAGGGCTTCGAATTTTCCGTGCTTGCCTTTATATTGTTTAGGAGCGTCCCATTTCAATACCAGATCTCCTACCCGAAACTCTTCCTTTTTGGCCTTCTTATCAAAAACCTTCTTGATCCTTTGTTGATGGTCCTGAATTCTGCTCATTACTTGCTCCCTGGCCTGCTAGACTTCCACTAGCTGATGAATTCTTTTGATCATGTCATCAGTCTCCTCTTGATGATCTTGGAGGAATTTTTCTACAGGAATGGCTAAATGAGAAGGAAAGACAGCCTCTGCTCCATAAACTAATTGGAAAGGAGAGATGCCTATAGATCTCTTTGTGGTCACTCGATCAGCCCATAGAGCAAATTTCAATCTTAAATGCTTGGCCTTCTTGTTTTCTTCCAACAGTATTTTGATGATCCTTATCAGGATTTTGTTGGAGGATTCTGCTAAACCATTTCCCTGGGGATAGTATGGGGTGGAGTGAATCAGTTTGATCCCGAATTTCTCACAGAACTTGGCTAACAGCTCAACCCTGAAAGAGGCTGCGTTATCAGTGACAATCTTACTTGGGCAGTCGAATCTTGTAATGAGGTCCTCCAGGAATCCAATGATTACCTTGTGGGAAGCACTCTTGGTGGGGATAGCTTCAATCCACTTGGTAAAGAAATATGTAGCAGTTAGGATCCATCTGTGCTGCCCACTGGAAGCGGGGTGAATTTCTCCAATGAAATCTAGGCCCCATTGCTGGAAAGGTCCTGAGAAAACCATAGGATTTAACGACAAATACTTGAGCTATTGTTTTCCTACAAATCTTTGACATTTGATGCAAGCTTTGACCCTTCTGTAGACATCGGTGAATACGGTGGGCCAGTAGTACCTATCCCTGAGGATTTTGTAGGCTGTGGTTTTCCAGAAATGATGCCCTCCACATAGGTTGTCATGAAATTCAACCATGATCTTGTCAACCTCTTGCGGATCTACACATTTCAAAAGCAACCCCAAGGGGTATTTCCAATATAAAAATTGATCGATAAGGCAGTATCTGACTGCTTTGAGCTTTAGATATTTTTCCTTGTTACTTTGCAGGTCATCTGGAGGTTGCAGCTCTTGCAGGAAATATATGACATCCCTATACCAGGGACATCGAGCCAATGGGGGCTCCCTTTGAGGGTCTATTTCAGACAATCGACCCTACTGAATTCCTGAGCATTCGTTGATGAAACTTACCCCCAAGGCTTGGCAATTGGCTTCAGCCAACAGCTTGGCTAAACCTTGACCTTTGATCAATTTGGTAGGATTTATTTCCAGGTCAAATTCCAGAATCTTGGCTATCCACTTACTCCTCCTCTCATCTATGTCAGGCTGAATAAGAATGTCTTTAACAATAGCTGAGGGGACATAGGCGATGATTTTTTACTACAAGACATAGATTCTAAATGCCTTGAGAGCCTTTACCAGGGCATAGGCTTGCTTCTCCATAGTGTCATAACTGACTTCGGCATCCCTCAATGCTCGGCTAAAATACGCAATAGGCTGCTCTAGCCCAACCTTGTTTGTCTGTAATAAGACAATGGCCACAGTGTCAGGTGAGGCAAAGGAGAAAATAAGGAAATCCTTTGAGTAATCGGGACTGATAAGCACAGGGGCTTCAGTCAGGGCCTTCTTTATTTTTTCAAAGGAATTTCACGATTCAGAAGTCCACCTCACTTCATTTCCTTTCCTTAATATGGCTGTTATAAGTTTTACCTCCTCATCAAAGTTAGGAACAAATCTCCTCAGAAAATTAATCTTACCAAGGAAATATTGGACCTCCTTCCTGGACCTCGGGATTGATAATGCTTGTATTGCCTCAACTCTGCTAGGATCGATCTTGACTCCTTCCGCTGATACTATGTGGCCTAGTAACTTTCCCTCTTGCATGGCGAACAAAGATTTCTCGGGGTTTAATGAAATGCCAAAACTCCTGCATTTCAGGAAAACCTTCCTAAGATGACAACATTGTTCTTTATCAGATTTTGAAAACACTGTGATGTCATCCATATAGACGACCACATATTTATCCTTTTCCCCAATGAAGGCTATGTCCATGGCACGTCGAAACGTTTCCCATGCATTCATTAATCCAAATGGCATCTTGGCATACATGAATGTGCCCCATGGAGTGGTAAATGCCATCTTTTCCCTGTCCTCAGGCAGAACATAGACTTGATTGTAGCCAGAGAAACCATCGATCATGGACATCCTGGATGCTCATGCTACCCTATGCAGTATATGTTCCATTTTTGGTAAGGGGTAGTTATTCTTTCATGAGCTTCTGTTGAGGTTTCTGAAGTCTACACAAAGTCTGATTTCTCCATTCTTTTTTCTTACTAGTACCAAGTTGGCCACCCACTCTGAATATCTCATTGGTACGATGATCTGGGCTTGTAGCAGCTTCTTCACTTCCCTCTCCATAATAGGCAGCATCATAGGATTGATCTATCTTAGCTTCTGCCTAAACGGCTTCGCCTCCCTTTTCAATGGGATTTTATGCTCAATGACAAAAGTGTTATATGTTTTGAGATCTTCATAGGTACAGGTAAACACATCAGCAAATTACTTCAAAAGTCCAGCATATTCGAACCTCTGCTCCTCTATAAGACTTTATGACAATTTGACATACTTGGGCTCACTCTCAGTGCCAATGTTGCACTAAATAGTACCAACGTCATCCTCCGAGATTTCCCCTTTTAATGACACATCATTTATATCAAAAATCCTTTCCAAAGGAACTAGTCCCCTTGGAATATGGTTGATGGGGAGCTGCACAATGTTATGCTCTGCTATTTTACTCAGAAACTTACCCCCATCAAGCTTTTCTTCAGAGACAAAGTCTTGGTCAATATGCATCTCTGAAAATTCTTCAATGGTCTCCAAGAATATTTTGACCTCAAGATCATCCTCGAACACCTTCCAATGCTTGACATTGTCAGGTATGGAGGGCCTGTATTTTACTTCTACATCGTATCTGAATTTGGGTGGCAAGGGCACTTTGAAATTGCTTGCTGATGTAGCCAAGGAATCTGCCACTATGTTCTTCTCTCTTAGGATGAAAGAAATGTTAAATGCTGAGAAGAAACTATCAATTAGGTCCCATACCTCATTTTTGTAACTCCTGATTCAAGGATGTTTAGCCTGATAAGTGTTTCTGATCTGTTGGACCACCAACTCTGCATCTCCGAACACTGCTACCTCTTGAATTCCCTTTTCCCTTGCGGCTCTTAATCCTAGGATAAGAGATTCATACTCTGCCACATTGTTGGTAGCTTCAAATTCTAGTTTGTATGATAGAGATATGGTTTCCTGAGCAGGCGACACAAAAAACACCCTAGCACCAGTGCCTTCCCTGGAAGAGGCTCCATCAAAAATATTTTCTAAACGGGGGATATGGGGGAAGAAAATTCATGAGGAGTGGTGGACTTCTTTCTTAGTTTAAGAGGAGGCTCGGGAGCATGAGAGAGTTGTAGTAAACTGGAACCCAAATCAGTGTCCAAGGAAAAAATAGGATGGTTGGTAGGATTGGATTCATCACTGATTATATAGGCCAATTGGGCTTCCCTATATATCCTTCTATGTTCTCCTCCAAACACTGGGATAGTAGCATATGTGAGGTCCATCTGCAAAGTTCCCCCTAGTGTTTTTATCCAAGATCTTGATAAAAAAATACCAAACTTGGGGGGGACATCAACCACTACAATATCCATGACCACGCCTTTCATGGGCAACTGAAATAGGGTCACGACCAGGTCTTTGATAACTCCTAAACATTGAAATTTTCTGGATTCAAAGGAATAGAGGTCATGATAGGCTCGGGTGACTTCTATCCCTAACTATTCCATGACAGTTTTGGGAATGAGGTTGTGAGAAGCCCCCGAATCCATCAAACAGTTGTGCAGTACCTTGTCATGTATGTTCAAGGAAGTGTAGAAGGGAGG
>JASDQU010754076.1:21170-36982 GCA_032191745.1 Picea mariana | reverse complement strand
TTCCCCATGGGGTCTTCACTCAACAAACCTTCGACATAATGCGTTCATTAATGCGATATTAAAGAATTCCTCTAATTTCACTTGATATTGATAAATACCTCCCATAATCTTTTTGTTGAATCCCAGTACATATTTCCAATAAAGAAAACCCCCATTTTTACTAGATATTTTTTTTTCATGTGGTTCACGACACCAAATATCGGTGCTCGTTACGTCCATGGAACCCCCCCCCGAAATTCGCGAGAGAACATAGGGAGGCCAAGTATTTTCAGAACATAGGGGGCTCAACAACAAGAGCATCTTATAGACCCATTTAAGGGTACAACATGTCACTGACAAGGATTTGAACCTGGGTGGGGAGGGTAACAATCATTCCTCCCAACCACCCAAGCTACATCCAATGGACACAATTTTTACTAGATAGCCCTTATTTATGCCAAATACCCTTTTTATATCCCCCCAATACCAATAGCACCCCCCTACCTTGCACACCCCCCCTAATACCTACAATATATTGACTCTATTTTTCACAATTTAAAAACTTCCTTTATGAATGAACATGATAAGATATTGGTCAACAAGGTTAAGACCTTGTAATCTGCCTCAGGTAAGGATTCCTCTCCTCCCCACTCTCCTTTTGATTCCTTTGGTCATTTACATTTTGGATCATGGGAAGTAGATTTAGAATAGGGGCCCAAAAATATCCAAGGGGACTTTCTCTCTAGTTTTTTAGGGTTCTTGAACCCTCAACCTTCCTCGCTCATTCCCCTAGAAGGGTTAGGAGGATGCTTGACTACAAATTTAAAACCTCCCCACCCTCGATCCTTCTTTTCCAATTGACCTCTTCGAGAAGGATACTAGTGAATGCTCTCCTTCCTCTGAGATATCAAAGTATAATCTTAGACCTCGTAATAAGGGAAATGGGACTTTTGAAGGAAGCTTTGTAGGTGGCCTTAGACACCTAGAAGAGAAAAACCCTAAGGCAGGGCAAAGAGGTAGAAAATATTACCTTTCCATAGCTTAGAAACAAGCTAACTCAAACGTGAAGAGTGGAAGACGACAATTTTTAATTGGGGCCCTTGAAGCATTTACCCCCAACGTAGTTCCAAAATGATTTTCTTAACCTTGAATTGTAGAGGGCTAGCCAATCTCTCCAAGAAATTGGTCATCAGGAGGTTAATAGACACGTCTTTTTTCTACAAGAGTTCCCGATAGAGGGGGCCAAAATTGTACAAGACCTCAAAACTTCTAAAAGGATGGCACTTCAGTTGCATGGATGCCTTAGGCTGTTGAAGAGGGCTAGTCATAGGTTGTAAGACTAGCATTCTTACCCTCTCTAATTCATGGGCTTTTGACCAGGGTATTTTTTAGGGGTAAAATTTCGTCTATTGTCTATTTTTTTGACCATTTTTTGGAAAAATTATTTGCCAATTTGGTTAAAAATTCACCTATTTTTTTACATAAATATAATTAAATTGATAATATTCATCAAAAAGTTCTAAGTTTTAATACTAAATTATATGTTTTTTGTTGAATATTTGCCGACATATATATATGTATGATTTTTTAAATTGAAATAGTCGTCTAGAATAATATACATGTATAGTATTTGAATCCTTAAAAAATACCCTGCGTTTGATTCAGCGTAGCGGGTCTCCCTTCACTCATTTGAATTGGGAAAATAACTTGATTTCCTAAACATCTATGGACCCTACTCGAATCGTTTGGAATTTTGGGACCATCTCTTCTCCAGGTCGTGGATAAGGCAAAGGCAAGAAATTCTAGGAGGATATTTAAATTTCACTCTTGGTGCCTCTGAGGTTTGGGGCCAACAACACAAGTGGACTCTATTTCTGATTTATTATTAGAAGCTTGGGGCAAGTTGGTCTCCTAGACATTGAGCTAGCCAAGCTCACCCCCACTTGGACAAACAAAATAATAGGGGAGAGCCGAATTGCAAAACATCTCGATTGATTCATAGTCTTGGAAGAAACAATGAAATTTTAGCAATGGGTTTCAGTTTGAGGGGACTTGATCACAACCTAGTTCTACTTGAAGTGGCCCTTGCACAAGGAAATCCTCCCAACCCATTCAAGCTAAACCCTGAATGGCTTAAAGATGAAGACTTCATTCAAATGTTGAAAATGCCTAGGTTCCCTTCAATAATTCTCTAAGCAAATCTGCAACCATTCAATTTCACTCGAATTTGAAGAAGGCTAAGTCTATGGTGATCCAATGGTCAAAGGAAAAACACAAAAAGGATAATAGACTCTTTTGAGAAATAGAAGAAGCCTTAAATAACATAATTTCTTTGGAGGGTTTTGGATACTTAACAATCACACATAAGGATGAGCTTTGTCAATTGGAAATCAAAAGGATGTTGCTTTTGGATAAAGAAAAGGAACAACGCCTTAAAAGTAGGGTGATTTGGCTTGAGGCAAGGGATGGCATTACAAAATTTTCCACTAGTTTGCAAATTGTCAGAAAAATATCAAATTAGTCTAGAAAATAGATAGAAGGGATGGCTCCTCGGATGAAAATTTCACTGACATTGCTTTAGAAGGGGTCAATTGTTTTTAAACCCTCTTTAAAGAGAACAAACGATCCACTATTGATGCCATCCTTCGGATTGCCAGTTTCTTCCCTAGATTTGTGGACCTAGAAGATAATTAGTACCTTATGGAAAAGGTGGGAAAAGAAGTATTGCTCAAAACCCTTCATAGTTTTTAAAAAGACGAGCCCAAGGCCAGATGGGCTACCCAAAGAATTCTTCCTTAGCTACTATGACTTCATAGAAGAGGATCTACATAGGGATGTGGAAGCCTCTCGACTCTTTGGTAAGTTCCTAGCCTCTTTTAACACAAATTTCATTGCTCTCATCCCAAAGACAGACAACCCAACCATATTTAAGAGCTTCCACTCGATATCTTTCTACAATAGTATTTACAATATCATCTCTAAAGTCATCTCTTGTAGAATGAAAGAAACAATCTCAAAGTAGGTCTCTCTTGAGTAGTTTAGGTTTCTTGAAGAACACCAAATTCATGAGGCAATAGGCATTACTCAAGAAGGACTACACTTTGTAAAACCAAAAAACCTCAAGGCGATGATTGCTAAAAAAGTAAACCTCTCCAAGGCCTTCGATCGAGTTAGTTGGTTCTTCCTACATGTCATCCTCATTCATTTGGCCTTTAGTTTACACTTTGTGGATTGTGTGAATGGGGTGTAAATGTCTAGACTTAGGATCGTAATTATGATGCTCTTGAGATTGGTTCCAAAGGAAAAGAAACATCCACATCC
Source organism: Picea mariana (assembly GCA_032191745.1). Taxonomy (NCBI): domain Eukaryota; kingdom Viridiplantae; phylum Streptophyta; class Pinopsida; order Pinales; family Pinaceae; genus Picea; species Picea mariana. The sequence goes on along the minus strand of JASDQU010754076.1, from coordinate 33,682 downwards.
AAAATTCCAAAGCCTCTTCATATAGAGAAAACGATCCTTGATGCGATGCCATGCCTTCCCAAAGGTGTATTAAAATGGTCATTGCTTAATCGTAATGATCAGGCTACTAAAAAATACAACATGGTTGAAGATATGGCCCAAGTTCCATGTGCTATGTTTTCCTAGGAAGTCCTCCAAAGATACCTTGTGCAATGAAAAACATAGCTATCGAAAATTGGTGCTTTCAATTCCATCGATTCTTAGTTAATAGCATTCAATCCTGACAACATGAAGCTATGACTTCCCCATTACGCCACATTCCAGATCCAAGTTTCATCACGTGGAATGAATATCTTTAGGGTTGTGGTTGACGAGGGAGGTTCTACTTGTGTTATGTCTTTGTCATGTTGGTGAGCCATAGGCTCCCCTAAGATAGTCCCTTCTCTAATGATGTTGAAATCATTCGACGAACATTCTTTTAGGCCTCATGTGATTATTCCCTCATTTTCCATGCAACTGGGGGGGTGGGGGGGGAGACTGTGACCGTAAAGGTAGAAGTTGTCAATGCTCCTTTGGACTATAATCTCCTCTTAAGTCAAAATTGGACTTATGTTATGACGACTATGGTCTCTACGGTTTTCCACGTGATCTATTTCCCTCGCCAAGGAAAGATTATTATTATTGACTAGTTGTCTTATTACACACCTGACCTAGCTACTTCATCGGGACCCAATGTTTTGTTGATTGACAATTCCACGAGGATGTGCAAGACTACGGGTTTTAGGATGTACTTCCCCGATGGGAACTTTTAATATCCCTTCATCTATATCCTATAGTGAATCTTCCCTTGTATGTGCGATCTCGTTAATCGCTACAAACTCCATGGATGTGTTGGGCGAAGGCTCATTTTGGGGAAAATGCCATTTTTGGAGAGAAAAGCACGAAGTGGAAGAAAAGACAGCTGGAAGGAAAAACAACACGTGCGAGGGAAGCATGTGAGGTGTGCATGCAAGGGAGACCTAACTACACTAAGGTTAGGGTTTTTGCATGATATTGTAATGGATGTTAAGCCAAGAGTATGTATAAGTAGTACCTAGGAGGTCTAGGAGAGGGATAGAGACCGAGAGAGACAGAGAGAAGAATGATAGAGGGTAGAACTGCAACATTTTTGTAAGCTGGTGAGCTAGAGAAGAGACAAGCAACTCGATCCCGAGGGTTAGATCGCAGGCTAAGGAGCATGGTGTGATCTAGTCAGCCTCACAGAGATTGAGAAGCTTGTTGAGATTGTAAGATCCAAGACTGTAAACACGTGTGGCATGATCTATTGTTGAGACATAATAAAAGAGCTTGAGAGCCAAATCTTTGTGGACGTAGCCTAGGGGGGGTGAACCACAATAAACTTGTGTTATGTGATTGAATGTTATGCATCTCCATTGTTGTTAATGATTAAATTCTAGATGAATGAATGAAGGAACTAGTTAGATATGATATTCCACATGCATGAGTAAGAGTGACTGATTAATTAACATGTTAGAATAAATAAATGAAGATTACGAGGTACAACCGTTGATCCCCACTTATTCCCAAGCTGCAAGCATTTGAGCATTGCAACCACCCATAGAACTATCTCGAGTGAGACTGTGAAGTGCACTCTGTGTACTGCGCTTCCTTCTGGTATACCAGGAGGGCTGATAGTTTTAGAGGGATTTTGTTGGGATCTTGTTAAATCTGAACCTGGGTCAACTTATAATAGTAAGCTGAGATCAGAGTAGATAAAGTAGATAGATTAGAACCAAAAAATGGTTTTGTTGCCGGTTGGAACAAAATGGGATTGAGTGATTAAGATCTGTTGAAGAAGCGTAAAAAGAATATCAGATCTGGCGACAAAAACATGAGAATATAAAAGGGAATGTTGAGACCGTGGAACCTAACGAAGGTAGAGATCGAGAGCTGGTTGAAAACAAAGGAGTTGGAGTTTGCGCAAAAAGATAACAAAAACCCGAAGTTAACATCGTGCAAATACCTGGACAAGTACGTATTCATCGACTTGCATGAAGTATTTTTCTGTGGTTTCTCACATGTATTGCAGGAGTGGATATTGAGGTTGAAAGACAACTACGCTACAAATCGAATCAGAAATCTAGAGTGGAATCCTACGGAGATCACGCACTTACAACAAGTTGTCAATAAATTTACACGTGCAATAGATTTATGTTTAGACATCCTTGTTGTAGGATTTATCACAGAATTTGCAGTAGATACTGCGAAGTCTTACAGTGCAGTGGAGAAGGAGTTCCTAAATGGACCTCGAGGTAGGTATATCTGATCGTTGTATATTTCCATTAAGATATTACTATATAACAAGGGTGTAATGACAATGGCCTCAGACATCTCAACTTCCCTGCGTGCATGGGGGAAGGGGGGAAGCACTAACAAGAGACGAAGAAATGGAGGAAGAAATGGATAGAGGAAAGAAGGAGGAGGCCTTGGATCCAATCATGATGGGGGAAGACCATATTAAGCAGATCATGGCAACAACTGGAAGAACACGCAGTGGAGCACCCTACCAATATAAGATGAACAACAAGAAGAGAGCCCTAGCCGCGAGGGAAGACTTGGCAAGTGATGAAGAAGAGGTAGAGGATCTCCGGACTGTGGAGAAGATTGAGGAAATACTGCGCGCGGAATATGAAAGGAAGACAAGAGGTCCAAGAATAGGAACAAAAGGCATTACTCCTATCCATATCAATGTTAGTGTGGAACCCATAAACCCATGTGCGACTAATACACCAATAAGAACACCACCATTTAGACAACCGAATTTTGGAAGGAAGACAACATGAAGTATATCTAGTCAAGGAGCAACAATTGGAGGAGCCGGTTCATGAAGTAGTAGCCAAGTATCTATACCATGTGAAGGTAGTAGTTCAACATTCAGGATGGCATGACACGATCCCACCATCAGATTACCAAAATTCAAGGGAGAGGCCTCAGAGGACCCTGAGAAGCACTTGTTCATTTGTGAAAAGATCTAGGAAGCAAAAGATATCACATATGAGGACACTAAACTTGTGCAGTTAGCCATCACACTAAGAGACCACGCATTGGATTGGTACATGAGCTTAGCTGCAAACAGTCCACCAAGGACAACCAGAACGATTGCATATATCAAGAAGCTATTGATAAATTAATTCCAGAAACCTAGCTCGGAGGATCAATACATGAATGAGATGATAGAGATCAAACAAAAAAAAGGAGAATCTGTGTGGGAGATTGACTAGAGATTCAAACGATTGAAGGGAAAGCTAAAGTATGTCATGACAAATATGCAACATAGGCATTTGTTTGTCAATTCCCTGCTACCACGCTTGAAGTTGTTGATATTATGGTAGCTACGAGAGGTATTTACCTCCACATGTAAACCTGACGAGAATAGAATATTTTGGGAAGCAATAAGAAACCCTAATTAGTTGGCTAATAACCCTGAAAGACATGTCGGCTCAAGTTGATAAGTTGTATTAGGTTATTAGCCTCCAAGAGAAGAAGTCGGCAAGAAGAAATAAATATACTGAATAGACAGATACCCAGAATGAGAAGTCGGCCCAGGAGGTTAGCCATAATTACTATAAATACAGGAGGCCAGTCTTCATTCTGGCAGGCAGTCTCAGAATTGCAGAGCAACACTTGTGCGCACTGCAGTGCCCAGTTTTGTTCGTAAGTTTGGAGGAGAGCTGCCATTGGTGCAGCTGCAGCTCGCAAATCACGTTTGGCTTGGACTATCTCTTGGTTAGGGTTTGGACTATCTGATCAGCTCTTGTTGGTGCGCTATTCTTAGGAAAAGGTGCGCTACCCTTTGTTTGGCTATCTAGCCTAGGGTTTGCTTCCGGAGTGATTCTCTGTCAAGGTTAAGGTGCTTAGAGGGTGGCTTCGACCTATGGTTGGGTGATAATAGAGATATTGTCAATGGTAAAATGAGCACATCCATTATATTCTAATAGGTTATGGGCCCACACCTCCTTCATTCAGTCCAATCGCTGGAAGGAAACATAGCCGTAAGGATATTGAGCTCGTTGAAGAACTGCTGCTAGGGTTTCTAGCAGGAGCAGTCACCATAGCACTATCGCTAGGGTTACTAGCAGGTGCAATTGCATAAACCTAATCCTCTCGTTGAGGCACCTTAAGTGAAGAGATTGGCCTAATTCCCGGACAGATCAGTGCGCCCTAGCCCAACGCATCCCCTGATACTCTCAGCAAGCCAAGACGCCAAGTTTGAGTTTCTAGTCAAATCTAGGGTTGACCAAGTCAAAGCAACCATGCCTTACTCTATGAAGTCAGAGAACAAATTAGATGGAGCTTCTAACTTCAGAGTGTGGAATACAAGGATCGACCTCATCCTCGCCAAAAATATAGTGCTGAATATTGTGAAAGGAAAGATCATGGAACCAGAGTTTGAATAAGGAAAAGGAAAGGAACCACAGAATGTTGCAGTTATGGAGAAGTTCAAAGACGGTGATATCAATGCATGAGTATCATATTGGACTCTATAAAAGACCACTTGATACCCTACATCTCCCATATTGACTTATCGAAGAAGATGTACGATGCCCTAACAAACCTCTTCTCAGTCAGAAACATTGGACAAATAATGAGTCTAAAGAATCAGCTCCGTGACATGAAGATGAATGATGATGATAGCATAACATCATACTTTGTGAGGATCTCCTAGTTAAGAGATCAACTACAAGCTATTGAAGAGATCATTTCAGAGAAGGAATTGGTAAACATAGTACTCAATGGTCTTCCCAAGATGTGGGATGCATTTGCCACAAGCATGAACACAAGGAAGGAGTATCCTACATTTGAAGAACTTTGGACTTGCTGTGCTCAAGAAGAATCCAGGATCAGTGCAAAAGAGAAACCCCAAAAGAAGTACGATGATCAAGCCTTCACAACAAGATTCAAGGATTTCAGGAACAAAAGGAAGTTTGGTTCAAGGAGGAAGCCAAATCAAGAGAAAGATATTTAAGAAATACAATGCTTCAACTATCGAAAGTATGGTCACTACAAGAATCATTTTCCTGAGCTAAAGAAAATGAAGGAGAAACACGAAGCATCAGTTTCTGAAGAAAAGGAACCTACAAAGAAGACTAAGCAGGATGAAAGCGACTTCTTCTTCTGAAGGTGACAATACTCTCCTTAGTTCTTGTACATATATTGTTTGCATTGTCTCTGTACATATCTTGTATATCTATCCCTTGGAAGATAATGTGTTCCAAGAAGAACCGTACCTATGGAAAAACAACAAGATAAGGATTGCTATCATTATACAAGTTAGATCACACAAATCATGTGGAAGCTATTACAAGATAAGCTAAAATCAGAATCAATCATGAAGAGACTTAGAAGAAGCAAAGACATAAAGAAGTCAACAATCAAGAGGAAATTGGAGAAAGACTTATGACGTTTTGCAGAAGACAGTAAGAAGCGTGGACTCTGTTAGACGAAGGGAGCTGATTATATATTGCAGAAGACAATAAAGATGCATATGGAAGTGTGGACTCTGTCAGACAGAAGGAGCCGATTACATGCACTCATACATGAAGCAAGGATTAGGAGGGAGATAATCCTATAATCCACTAAAGATGATGAAGGATATATCCATGGTAGCAGCCATGAAAGATAGTACATGTTCAGTTCAATCTTAGAAGAAGTCTTATTCGAAGAGAAGCCTTAAAGTATCCCTGGTTTTCCATTCACATCCATGATTTTATAATGAAAGGAAGAAGTGGAATCTTTAGGGCATGGAATCTATATGTAACTCCATGGACCCAAGAGATAAAGAAAAACATGAGGAAGAACATGAAGATTCCAAGAAAGAAAGAGAAGCCAGAACAACCAGTCATTGTATCGAGAATCACAAGATTACAAGCCTGATATGAACTCACTAAAAGTAATCAAGTAGAGGAACTGAAAGTGTGATGAAGAACAACGTATGGAAGACTTATGAATGAAAGCATTGGGAGATATAGAACTAGAGTTTCTCCTAGATGGAGGGAGAAGATTATGATGATTGTTCGTTCCAGTAAACTAGAGATACCTCTACATGAGCCATTATATCGTTCGCAATATCCATAGGTTGGAATTGACATTAGATGAATGTAAAGACCGTTCTCCAGAACAATTGAACAAAGAGTGTATGAAGAGAAACCTCAATACTTTGAGAAAGAGACCCTTATATGCAGATGGAAGAAGATAACTTGATGGAGAACATCCAATGCACAACAAAAGTGTGGTGAAGATTTTCTCAGAATGATTACTCAGAAAATCAGGATGATGGATTTTCAATCCATGACAAAGATCTCATGATGATAGAAGAAGTGCCACATGGATATGTTTTAGTTTTCCAAACAATGATATACCTTATTGATCATAGCTACATGAAGCTTTCAGAGAAAACCAATGTTCCAGAGCGAAGTACATTTGAAATCAAGCATTACATTATCCATGATGAAGTTTAGAAAGGAGAAAGTGGTTCTCCAATACATATCTCCACAGATGAGCAGATAAGCAGACATTTTGGTAAAGCTTCTGTCTAAGATGAAAGAGTTTGCATACTCAAGCTGGAGCTCATGGAGACGACTTCCTTATTGAAAAATGAAGAGATGACTCCCAGGTTGGGAGGGAGCACTGCTGTATTATTGATTGATGGACAATCATTTTTCAGTTCTAAAAATGGTCCAGGATGAGTAGTTTCTTTCCAGTTCGAAAAGTGGATTGAGATTTCTGACGGACAAACATTTTCCAGTTCGAAAAATGGTCCAGATTGCTGATGTACCATAGACAACAACTTCCCATTGTGGTTAACATGGGAATTGGTCTAGGGAAGTCTTTCTTCTTGAGGGTTACTCAAGAAGATTAGCCCACCTCACCGGACAACGATTTCCCATTGTGGTTAACATGGGGAATGGTCTGTTTTGGAGGTTGGTGCAGGACAATCATTTCCTCTTGTGGTTAACATGGGAAATGGTCCGGACAATCATTCCTTAGGGAGGATTTATTCTCTCCAGGTTGCACTTTGTTTAGTGCCAGAGGAATGGCCCAGGGTGGGGAATGGTCTAGGTTCAACAATCAGGGACATACATTCCTTAGGGAAGACTCATTCTCTCCAGGTTACACTTTGTTTAGTGTCAGAGGAATGGCCCAGGGTGGGGAATGGTCCAGTTTCAGAAATCAGGATAGTCATTCTTCCTTGCTTGAGAAGAATAATCCATATAGCTCATCATTGATTTTTTACCTTTTGAGGGCAGATGCTCTTCCAAGATCTCATAGATGTGAGTGGAAGAATGGCCTAGATGATTCAGTTTATATCACAACATTGTTTCTGTGCAGGTTGATATTAGATGATTGTTATGAAGACTGTATGTCTCCAGACAGTAGATGTATACTACTGTGGTGGATGTGTTCCACTGTTTGTGACTATACATTACTGATCAAGTACTTGTGTGCTACTTGGTGTGGTAGTGTACCATTGATTGTAGTTGTGTACTACTATGGATAGACACAGTTGTGTTCTATTGAATGATATTGTTCCAATTGACTTGAAGACTATCAACAATGTTGAAAATGATTATCAACTAAATGGATGATCAATGAATAGAGATTTCCCAGACAGAAAATGATTCAGAACATTTACTCTTCTAGATTAGAAGAATGGCTCCTGTGTCACTTTGTGGAGTGCGCATCATGTCTGATTACTCAGATAGAGTATGGTTTCGAGAGATGATGCAACTGATGACACTGATGGTGATGATGGTGCTCATGATCTAGTCACGAGATAGTCTATACAACTATGTTGATGCTACCGGGTGAATGGTATGTTTGTGCTCAAGACCATTACCTGTAATACCTCCCTAGCTAGGAGGGAGTGTTGATATTATGGTAGTTGTGGGAGGTATTTACCTCCACATGTAAACCTGGCGAGAATAGAATATTCCGGGAAGCAAGAAGAAACCCTAATGAGTTGGCTAATAACCCTAAAAGACATGTCATCTCAAGTAGATAACTTGTATTAGGTTATTAGCCTCCAAGAGAAGAAGTCAGCAAGAAGAAATAAATATACTGAACAGACATATACCCAGAATGAGAAGTCGACCCAGGCAGTTAGCCAAAATTACTATAAATACATGAGGCTAGTCTTCATTTTGGCAGGCAGTCTCAGAATCGTAGAGCAACACTTGTGCGCACTGCAGTGCCCAGTTTTGTGCACAGGTTTGGAGGAGCGTTTCCATTGCAGCTGCTGCAACTAGCAGATCACGTTTGGCTTGGACTATCTCTTGGTTAAGGTTTGGACTATCTGATCAGCTCTTGTTGGTGTGCTATCCTTAGGGAAAGGTGCACTACCCTTTGTTTGGCTATCTAGCCTAGGGTTTTATTCCAGAGTGATTCTCTGTCAAGGTTAAGGTGCTAAGAGGGTGGCTTCGGCCTATGGTTGGGTGACAATAGAGATATTGTCAATGGTAAAATGAGCAAATCCATTATATTCTAACATAAGTATCCTTTGAGACAATAGAAGTTTCAAACTTACGCAGAGGCTTTGCAGGCATCCCTACAACTGGAAGAGAACCAATATCAGAAGACAGATCTAGAAATAGAGGAGTTGAAGGAGGATCTGAAGAAATTAACATTTCAACTAAACCAGAACAGGGGTAAGGAAAAAATAGAAGTTGTTTGGTGTACCACATGTAGGAGAAAAGGACACCACAAGAATGAATGCCCAACATTCGTGAAGTACATGGCAACAGGACTGCCAAACCCTTTGTCATTAGGAGGACTATGGTGTGGGACCTATAAGACACAGGGGAAAGATCACTGTCACTTTTCAATGATGCAGGAATACCAGACAATTCCTAAGAGTTCATATTGCAACTTTTGCAAGTCAGTAGGCCATGATGACAAAGATTGCTGGACAATGGAGTTGATGAGGGAATGAACATCAAATACCTATAAGGTGCAGGCAGAGATGATGACAGGGCAAGCTACACCATAGTTCAACCAAGTACCAACCCCATTTAATGTTGCACCACAACAATACAACACTGCGCAACCACAGTACAACACAACCCAACCACAATATAATCTCATGCAGTATAACCAGGCGCCCCAGTATAATGCATCGTGAGGAGATCAAGCTGGCTATAGAGGTGGAGGATGAGGAAGAGGAGGATTTGGAAGAGGCAGAGGACCGGTGGTATGTCACAACTGTCAACAACCGGTACACTATGCAAGAGAATTTCCACATCCACCCGCGACATGTATGTATTGTTGCGCATCAAATCATGACACAAAAGATTGTTCGACACTATTGGGGAAGATCCATGAAAAGAGAAATCAAAACAATCAGCATGTTCAATGGATTTCTGCGGAAGCAAGGGATGACAAAAGAAATATCAACATAGTTACGCACATAGGAGCTAAGACAGGAAATGACGCAGTAAGACACGATCCAACACAACACCAATGGGTGAAGAAGAATGTTGAACCACATAAGCAGTTTGATGTGAAGAACGAAAAGGGGATATTCCAGCAAGCCAGACAAGAATTCTTGAAGCCAAACATTGCATCTACATCAACTGCATAACATACTCAGGATGGACCAACATATGAGATGCCTTCATTACTGTATCATACTAATGAAACACAACCTCTAGGAAAAGTAAGTACCATAAAGGCTTTTCTGCACTCCTGTGTTAAGCTATTAAATGTCCAATCATCTGTTAAAATTTTGCAAAATATGCTAGAAAGATATAACTCAGAGGTAGAGGGGAAATTAGAATAGAAAACAATCAATCACCTGCATACAAGAAGGAGGACAAGAAAGGAATTCAGATTAAATGCTAACATTGGATATTTCAATATGGGGGACATCATATTGGATTTAGGCTCTGAGGTGAACATGTCACCCAAGAAGACATGGCAATGTATGGGAGAGCCCACATTAGGATATTCACCTGTTCAACTGAAACTAGAAAATCAACATAGAGTTCTACCAATTGGAAGGCTAAAGGATGTGACAGTAGATCTAGATGGAGTGTGCACCAAGGAAAACTTCGAAGTAATAGAAATAGTGGATGGCACAACACGTTATCCAACACTTCTTGGATTGGATTGGGCATTCAACAATAAGTCCATAATAACTTTGAAGATGAGGAAGATGACATTTGAGTCAGGAGAGTACATAGTCATTGATCCATTAGATCCATCGAAAGGATAAAGGTTTGTAGAACCCACTTGCTTATACCTGGAGGAAATTAACCAGCTGTACAGAACCATCGCGCGAGAAGAAGACTATGTGAATCCAATTGTAGATGGGGTACTCAATTGGAGAAGTATCACATCATGCGCATCAGGCTCAGATACAGGGTTGGAAAATTGACAACATAGATTACATGAAGTCTCCACAAGAAGATGTGCAAGAATAGACCACGCAGTCCGATGGGTAGGTACAAAGATAAGAGAACCTCCTAGCTTTCATGGGGTGAACGACTTAGAAGAATTCCTAACAAGATATGAAGATGTAGTGTTACCAAATCAGAGGATCTTAGCTCTGGACATAGCACCGAAGGCAACACCTGCAAGATGGTACACAAAGAGACCATTAAGACTGGTACAAATGCAAACGATTACTGCGCATTAGGTTCGGTGTAGAGCAGAAGAGAAGAATGATGCATAGATATGGTGGACATGGGTCACCTTTGGAACACTTGGAGAAGTGCAGAACATTATGGAAGATGGCACCACAAGAGGAATGACCTCATCACTTTATTCATACACTAGAAGGAATCCCAGAAAACTGGTATGTAGACTAGGAACTGTGCAGAGGAATTGCAGAATGGACAATGTTACAACAGAGCTTTACAATCACTTTCTCATTTGAACATGAGAACCCCAACATAGATTCAACACTCAAACAAATCAGAGGGGTGATATTCATTAAGGAACCAAAAGTTGAACTTATGATAGAAGATCAACAACAGAACAAACAGACAATGAAAGAATTATTGTTATGCTACCATGTGCAGGAAGAAGCACCAGATGAAGAGGACATACGTAACATTCAAATTACAGAAGCTGAAGGTGAAAGAGAGGTGTAAGGCCCACCTCTAGAATCAAAAGTGTTTTCTGCGCCGATCAAGGTGAATAAAGTGAACATTGGGACAATTGAGAATCCCAAAATGACCAACATTGGAGACTACTGGGATGAACAAACAATAGAAAGCATAACAGAGTCACTGTGCGAGTACAATGAATTTTTCCCAACAACCTTTACATAAAATAAAGGCATAGTAGGAGAGCTAGGAGATATGAAGATACCTCTCAGATATGAGGCTAGATTAGTCAGGCAACGACCATATAGACTGAACCCAATATATAAGTAGAAAGTAACAACAGAAATTAATAGGATGTTGGAGGTCAGAATCATAGAACCGATGGAGGAATTTGAATGGGTCAGCCCTATGGTAGTTCAGGAGAAGAATCCAGGAGGGATAAGGATATGTGTCGACCTGAGGAAGCTGAATGATGCTTGCCTTCATGACCCTTTCCCTACCCCTTTCACATATGAGGTATTAGAGCATGTAGGAGGCCTTGAAGCATACTCATTCACAGATGGATTCTCAGGTTACCATCAAATCAAGATAGCCCCAGAAGATAGGTACAAGACCACTTATGCCAGAAAATGGGGATCCTACCAGTATACAGTCATGCCTTTTGGGCTGAAGAATGCACCAACTATATTCTCATGAGTAGTCATAGCTGCTTTTAAAGAATTCATCCATCAATTTTTAGAAGTATACCTGGATGATTGGACAATATAAAGTCTGCTGAAGGACCATGTAGAGGTATTAAGGATGATGTTAGAAAGATGCAGGCAATGTCAGATATCACTAAATATCAAGAAATGCATCTTTGGGACACCTTTTGGGATATTATTGGGCCATATAGTGTGCAAACAAGGCTTGCTAGTAGATCCTTCCAATATTGCAGTGATTGTTAATTTACCACCACCAAAGTCAGTACGTCAGTTGAGAGCAACATTGGGAAACACATGATACTACAGGAAATTCATAAAAGGGTATGCGTAGATCATTGCGCCAATGGAGAAACTATTGAGGAAATATAGCAAGTTTCAGTGGGGACTGTCAGTGAGGGTTGGACACTCCAAAGAAAAATGAATCAAATTTTCGATTACATGATTGGTTTCCTGAATGTCACTACAACTTTGGAGATTTTACCTTTGTTACTCCTTCCATCTAATATTCTCCATAATGTTTCTATAACATTCTTCTTGATATTTATTATGTCAAAGATATGAGCTAATTGTAGGTGCCCATAGTAAGGAAACCTACTGAAATGGATGGAGTATCTTTTCTTTCCTCATGGAATCTCAATAATGTGTTGATGACATTATTACATATGATATGGATTCAATCACTTACCTTGAGGATTCTTGTTATATTCCAATTTCCATAGTCAAG
>JASDQU010754076.1:6661-17000 GCA_032191745.1 Picea mariana | reverse complement strand
GCTCTTTAGGACCCACATTCCTTTTCCACCTTATCTCCTAGGGTTAGGTTTTGGATCTTAGTGTTTTTTCCTTTAATATTTTTATACTTTATCTTAAAAGGTAGATTCGTCCTTTTGTGATGGGATTTTTGCAAAAGTGCAAAACCAACACATCTCTTCTAAGAGATAAGCTACCATCGTTCTACCCAATTTGTATTCCTTTTTGTATTGCAATGTTTTCACTATTTCACTCATGAATAAAATTTGGGTTTCATTGTATTATTATGCTCCTTGCAATATCTATGTGTTATTTCACCTTCTATTTCTATCTTCATTTCATTCTCAACATAATTAGGAATAGTGGTGTTAGATGGATATGTTTTTTGTTCTTTTTCTATGCATGTCCTTGACGCGGTTAGGGTATAGGTAATTGCGCCTTAAACTAACCAATCCCGATGAAGACTTCCCTCACTGACCCAAACAACCTCCCATGGCCTATGAAAAGAAATATGATAAAATATGAGATCTTATTTAGATGTTTCTTAAGGAAGACCGTAGGTGACAATGGAACACGATGATGGCTAAATTTCACCCAAATCCTTCAACAACTCCTAATGGAAATGAAGGCATATTCGACAAGAAATGACTTCAAAGGTATGATGCCCTTCAAGATAAAATTTGACTTTGATAATCATTTTTTGAAGGCAAGATAGATTCATATGCTTTGGAGAAATGGTTAAGTCTACTAGAGAGTTATTACTTTGTTCAAAGTTTTTCCAATGGTGAGAAGATGACCTTCACACTCAAGTTCCTTCCCCATGTCAAATGTTGGTGGGACATTTATTGTGTGCAACATGTCGAAGATGAATTCTAAATATTTGGGAAAAAAATTGCTTGGGTGGATTTTATTGATTCCATCAAGGAGGAATTATAGCTTGTTGGAAACTATGATGACCACTACACAAGATGGAAAAATTTGTGCTAGGAGAAAGACCAGGCAGTTCTAGAGTACACCAATACCTTCCATACCTTGTGTTTAAAGATGAGTATGAATGAATTTGAGTATCACTTGGTTCTAAAATACCATAGTGGCCTACACAGGTACATCCAAATAACATCATAGTTTTTGGACATTTCTTCACTAGGATTTTCTTAAAGGTATGCTATCAAGATTGATAATTTTTTTTAGGAAAACGGTAAGAAAGATTTTGGGTTTGTGATTCAACAACACCAAAAGAATGTAAAATGCATCCCTAACTAGTAGAACAAAGGAAAAATAAAGGATAATCAACCTCAATACAACCAATGCAAGATGCATGCAAATAAGTGTAATATGAAGTCGAAGAAGGACACTAGAACGTGGTGTGAGATCCACAAAAGCTATTTCCACAATATTGACAAATGTCATTCTAAAAAAAAATTGTTGGCCAAGATGAAAGCCTTAGAATTTGATTCTGGTCAGACTTTAACTTCTAAGTTGGATAAGGAAAAATAAATCATTGACATGGAACCCAATGCTACCATTGTTATCATAAATGTTTAGGCAGAGGAACTATAGGACCCTTAGGAAGGTGAGTGCCTCTTCCACTCACATATGTCAATGAAGGGGACTCCACTACATTTCATTATTGATAGCGAAAGCTAGAAGACCTGGATATTAGTGGAGGTTGTCAAGAAGTTGAAGCTACTGATGATGTATTACACCTAACCATATGCCATTAGTTAAATGAGTCAAGGATGAGACATCCGTGTTAGTCAACAATTGCAACTACACTAAGACATTTAAATATGAGGCACTATATGATGTTTCCTTGCTTGAAGTTTGTGATGTTCTTTTAGGAAAACCATATATGTGGAAGCATCATGTTTTTTATGGATCTATGCCCTATATCATCATTGTTAATTTGGGAAGACAACTCTACAGGGTACCATAGGTAGACCCAATTACTACAGTATCTCTAATCACACCTAAGTAGTGTGGTAAGGTAATTCTTATATTGGGAAAATTTTCCTCTTCATAGTTCAATTAGAAGGTGAAGGAGTGATCACCTTGATTGATAAATCCTTTATAAGGGGTCTCTCTACTAGTAGAGGTGGGTGGACAAGATGGTGGAAGAATATAGAGATATATTCACCTCACCTACAAGGGTACCTCTACATTATCAAGTAAATCATGTAATTGATTTGACATTGGGAAACCCTCTACCTAATGATCCATTGTATAGAATATTTCTTTTGGAGAATGATGAGATAAAAATTATACTAGAAAGACTAATCTCCTCGCCATGCAGGAGCCTAATTGTGTTGGTTTAGAAGAAACATGGGGCACAATGTCTTTGTATTTTTTTATAGATCCTTGAACAAAATCATAGTAAAGAACTGGTATCCAATCCATTGGATTAATGATCTTCTCTACTAGCTCATGGGAACCAAGTTTTTTAGTAATATTGATATGAATTTAAGAAATCACAAGGTGCCAATTGAGAACAATAATGTGTGGAAGACAACATATAAGTTGAAAAAGGGTCTCTTCGAGTGCTTGGTCATGCCTTTTGGCTTGACCGTTTCCCTAGGAATGTTCCCTACGATGATGGATGATATCTTGTATCTATTTATCAATTCCTTTGTGGTTCTATATTTGGATATTATTATTATCTTCATTAGAATTTGAGAGGAGCATCCGAAGCACATTTAACAAGTATTGAGATCCTTGCAACAACACAAGTTATATGCCAATCTAGATAAGTGCTCATTTGACATGTAGATAATTTATCATTTGGGATACATTATGGATGAACATGGTGTGCATGTGGATCTAGCCAAGATCCAACCCATTTACAATTGGTTAGTCTCGAAGACACTAAAAAATATTTTCATCTTATTGGACCTCGCTAACTTCTACCATATGTTTATGTTGGGGTCCTCTCATATCACTTGGCCCCCAAGCTAAGTGACCAAGGGTGGAGCC
Organism: Picea mariana; assembly: GCA_032191745.1. Taxonomy (NCBI): domain Eukaryota; kingdom Viridiplantae; phylum Streptophyta; class Pinopsida; order Pinales; family Pinaceae; genus Picea; species Picea mariana. Next base: position 14,053 of record JASDQU010754076.1, on the reverse strand, counting down.
AAAGCCAAGTTTGTTTGGACCAAGGCAAAACATAAATAATTAAATGACATCAAACACTACCTTTACTTGGTACCAATGCTCATTATTCTATACCCACAACAACTGTTCGAGATTGAGATAGATGCTTTAGATGATGCTGTTAGTGTAGTCCTTACTCAACATGGAAATTCAATGACCTATCACAATAAGACACTCTTTGATGTGGTTCTCAGGTGCCCCACCTATCATGACAAGGAGATGCACTTAATTATGAAGGAATGTTGATAGTGGAAGCATTATATTATGAGAAAGAAACCTAAGAAGGACTGCCATCATAAATGGTCCACGTACCTTCAACAATTCCACTTGAAAATCAATTACAATAAAGGCAACCCCAATTGAAATGAAGACTACCTTGATTGACCTCCAGCTATGGCACTAACTACAACACCTAATTATTACATATATGATACTTCCATGTGGCCCCACTTGTATGACAACAATCTTTACTTCACTTCTACATATTAGATACCAGGCGTCGGTAAACAAGTTTTAGAATTTTAAATCTAGGATGGAATTCTATTCCATTTCGATCATCTCTATGTTCCTTTAGGAAAGTGTGAGAAGTTAATTTGAGAGGCAAATTACAGTTGGATGACAGGGTACTTTGGAATGGAGAAAATAGTGGCAATAATTCATAACTACTTCTACAAGACAACGTTTTGACAAGGCATTAGACATTAGTAGGTATATCTGATTGTGCACCACCTATGTCATTGCAAACTATCATCAAGAAGTAGGGTCTGCAGACTTATTTATCTACTCCACATAATCCTTGGGAGTTAGTCTCCATGGATTATATGTTAGGCTCCCTACCCTCAATTAATCATGGTAATGATTATGTATTTGTGGTTGTTGATTAGTTCTCTAGGATGGAAATTTTGTACCTTACCAAAAGAGTATCACGGTGGAAGCCATTAATAAGATCTTTTTCAAATACATTTGAGTTAATTTTGGGTTTCCACAGATCATTGTTTCATATATGGATAAAAATTTCCTCAGTACTTTCTAGTCTAGCCCATGGTTAGTGATGGACACTAGGCTTTGACCAAATCAACCGCCTTCCACCCCCAAACTGATGGGAAAACACAAGTGGTCAACATTATGATTATGCATATCCTCAGAATGTGAAAATCCAAGCATCCAGGTGCATTAGATGAAGTTCTTATGCTCAACATAGCTGCAATAGAGCCCTTCATTGTTCTATTGGACACAACCCTTTTTAGGTGTGTTTGGGGTTCTAACCATTGATCCAAATTGATGTAGCTCTACTTATTGTATCTACATAGGAATATTAATCCCATTCTCAAGCCAAGGAAAACATATAAACCAAATTTTTAAATAAATGAAACACATCCAACAACAAGTTCATGATATTTTGCAGAAAGCCTTGAATTCCAAGTAAAAGCAACAACATGATCAACATTGGACTCCACACAAATTTTTGTTTGGTGATAAGGTATGGTTGCAATTTTATAAAGTGTGACTCATATGCCCCCACATGAAATTTCTCAAACCACTATGATATGGGCCTTACACCATCACCAAGGCCATGGGTGAGAATTCTTTTGAATTGAATATTCCACCTTTCCTTACCTTACACCTTGTATTTAATGTGGAGTTGCTTCATTTTCCACCTATATTGGACACCTTATAAGTGGTAGAGAATTTGGTCCCTATAGACCAAAACCTTGAATACATTTATATCATTTGGATTATGGACACCAAGACAAAGGACACCTGCCAGAACATACAACTCTATTGGTTTTCCAAAACCAAGTAACATCTTCACTAGGGCAAGTCATTCACCAAGAGTCATATTTAGAAAACGTTTTCCCATTTGATGGAGAAACTTGATGCAATGGATACCATTGCTTCCTAAAGGGCTACAAAAACTAATCCACTTAAATAAAAGTCTCCACATAAATATTCCATTGGCTAAAAACAAATCCTACATTGCTAGTTTTACAACAATTTTGTACATCTTGAACTTTCGATGTGTTTTTTGGACACTTCCCATGAATTTTCATTGATTGGTATGGTCTACCAATATTTGATTGTTGGGCCATCCAAACATATAAATCTGATAATAATATTTTTAACAAACCAAGAATCACCCCAAATAGAGTTTGTATGTGAAAGTTATGACCCTGGAAAGTTGATGTATTAACTAGGCTCCTCAGGGCCTACATTTCTTTTGCCACCTCATTTCTTAGGGTATTTTCCTTGTAGGGTTTCAGAATAAATTACGTTAAAATATAGTTTCATCCTATCATGATGGGTTTTATTGTGAATTATCACAGTCAAAAAATATCTTCTTAAAGATAAGCTACCACCATTATAACTAGTTTATACTACTTCACATTGTAGTGTTTTCACTATTTCACTCATTACTAGAGTTTGGGTTTCAGTGTAATATTGTTCTCCTTCCAATATATTTGTGTTATTTTTCTTGTTATTTCTATATTCATTTCACTCTCAACATATTTTGGATCATTTTCCTCTTTGGTGTGTCTCTAGGATTGGACTAGGTCACCACATGTCCCTTTGTCCCTATGTTGAAGTAGGTCAAGGCTCGTCCCGTCTTCACTACAATGTCATGGTTTTAGATCAAGATAGGTAGGAATTTCAACATGGGACAATTTAGGAGTTAGTGAGTCTCAATCATGATATCATGATTTGGAGTCAGGCTGGTGGGAATATCAACGTGGGAGAATCCAAGTTTTTGTTTTTAGTTGGGTAAGTGGAATTTCATATATGCTTATAATATATATTTATACATGTTATAACATTTATAACATAATAATAATAATAATAATTTAATGTGACGTCCCTTTGTCCCTATGTTGAAGTAGGTCAAGGCTCATCCCGTATTCACTACAATGTCATGGTTTTAGATCAATATAGGTAGGAATTTCAACATGGGACAATTTAGGAGTTAGTGAGTCTCAATCATGATATCATGATTTGGAGTCAGGCTGGTGGGAATGTCAACGTGGGAGAATCCAAGTTTTTGTTTTTAGTTGGGTAATTGGAATTTCATATATGTTTATAATTTATATTTATACATGTTATAACATTTATAACATAATAATAATAATAATAATTTAATGTGACGACTTATCCAGGGCCGAATAAATATATGTTATTGTTTTTTGTTGGGTTAAGTGGAATATAAGTGATGTGTGTGTGTGTGTGTGTGTGTGTGTGTGTGTTATATCATGTATGAAATATATGTTATAACATATAATAAATGTATGTTATGAAATATTCGATCTGTTAAGCTAATAGCATGTCTCCTATTTACAAAACAATGCAGTGGCGTCTCATACTTACATAATGGTTGATTTGTTACGAGGTGACTATGCTTGCTTGATCAACATTCCCTTCCTTTGTAGGATGTCTTATGTGGTTGTGTGTGTCAAACAACAATGGGATATGCCTATCTTGTGGTATAATGAAATTGAAGTTCTATGACTATAAAATTTGTTCAAATAAGGAGAGGTTTCTTTCATGAAATTACTCTTTGGAGGTGAGTCAAGCCTAGATTTTCAAGTCCATCTACACACAATAAAGGAGAGAACAAATTGAATTTGGAGTGTCCCATTTTTCTTAGGTCCTTTGTCTTGGAGAAAATGATTTTCCATACTTTCCCTCTCAAAAAGTTAGGGTGTCCAAGATAAGTTGCACCACGAGACGACCAAAGGAAAAATGAAAAGAGACTAAGTGAACCAACAAAACAAAGGCAACAATAAAAAAACGGTTAGTTTGGTGAAAACACAAGTAGATGGTCAAATAAGGAGAGGTTTCACTCATAATATTACTTTTTGAATGCAATTCAAGCCCATTTGTGCACAAGCAATGAGAGAAGACAAATCAAATTTGGGGTTTCCTATTTTTCTTGGGTCTCGTGGTTTGGACAAAAAAAGTCACCATACTTATACTCTTGACAATTTGGGGTGTATAAGCTATGTTTCACCATGACACAACCAATAGATAAATGGAAGAATACTAAGTGAACCAATAAAGAGGATGTTGTGGAAAAACAAGGGTTGTTTTGGTGAAAAGGAAAGTAGGTGGTCAAATAAGGAGAGTTTTCATTCATGACATTATTTTTTGAATAAGTGTGACACATTTGTTTTGAAAGAGAAGTTACCACCATTCTAGCTAGTTTATATCACTTTGCACATTAGAGTGTTTTCACTATTTCATTCATTACTAGAGTTTGGGTTTCATTGTATTGTTGCGCTCTTTTCAATATCTTTGTGTTATTTCACCTTTTATTTCTATCTTCAATTCATTCTCAATATAATCTATATCATTTTCCCCTCTGTTGTGTCTTTGAGATTAAGCTAGGTTACTTCAAATCCCTTTACCCCTATATTGAAGAAGGATAGGGCTTGATCTGTGTCTGTTTAAATGCCACAATTTTAGAGCAGTTTGGGTAAGAATGTCAACATGGGACAATCCAAGACTTGGTGTGTCTCTGTCATGACATAAGGGTTTGGAGTCAGGCTAGGTAGGAATGCCAACATGGGAGAATCCAAGTTTTTGTTTTTAGTTGGGTCGTAAGTGGAATTTGATATACACTTATAACATATAACTTATATGTGTTCTACCATTTATAATATAAATTAAATAAAAATAAGAATAATCTAATTTTAGTTCAAAGCTTAACCGGGGCCAATAAATATATTCTATTGTTTTTTGTTGGGTTAAGTGGAGTATATGTGTATAATATATATTTTATAAAGTATATTAAAATATATGTTATATCATATATGAAATATATATCGTAACATATAAAAAATATATGTTATGAAATAACTAATCTTATTTAAGCCAATATCATGCCTCCTACTAACATAACAATGAAGTGGTGTTTCCCACTTACATAATCGTTGATTGGTTGTGAGGTGAGTATGCTTGCTTGCTTAATAGTCCTTCCTTTGTAGGACTTCTTGTATGGTTGGGTGAGTCAAACAACAAATTATGTCCCTATGCCTATCTTGTGGTATATTGGAATTGCTTCTATGACTATTAAATCTACTCAAATAGGATAGGTTTCTTAGACGAAATTAATTTTTGGAGGCAAGCCAAGCCAAGATTCACAAGCCCATCCATGAAAAATAAAGGAGAGAGGATAAAATGAATTTGGGGTTACCCATTTTTCTTAGGTCTTATGTCTTGGAAAAAACGAGCCTCCATACTTTACCTCTCAAAATTATAGGGTTTCCAAGATAAATTTCATCATAAGATGACCAAAGGGAAAATGAAAGGAGACCAAGTGGACAAATAAAATGAGTGCAATGAGAAAACAAGGGTTATTTTGGTGAAAAAACATGTAGATGGTCAAATAAGGAGGGGTTCATTCATAAAATTACTTTTTGGATGTGATTCAAGCCTAGATTTTCAATCCAATCTACACACAAGCGAGGAGAAAGGACAAATCAAATATGGGGTTTCCCATTTTTATTGGGTCCCATGGCCTGGAAAAAAGAGGTCACCATACTTTTGTTAGAATATAGAATGGTGTGCTCGTTTTACCATTGACGATACCTTCGTCACCCAACCATAGGCTGGAGCCTCCCTTCGAGCACCTTAACCTTGACTGAGAATTCCTTCAGAAGCAAACCCTAGGCTAGATAGCCAAACAAAGGGTAGCGCACCTTTCCCCAAGGATAATGCATCAACAAAGATTGATCAGATGTTCCAAACCCTAGCCAAGAGATATTCAAGCCAATACTGAGAACTTGCTGCTGCTGCAGCTGTAGCTGCAACTCTCCTCCAAACCTGTGCACAAGACTGCAATTGCAGTGCGCACCAACTGGGAAAACTGCAATTCTGAGATGCTCCAAATGAGAACTGACACCCTATATTTATAGTAGTCCTGCCAGTTTTGTTGGGGCCGTATTCTCCTTCTGGGTATGTGTTTGTTTAGTATATTATTATTATTTCTGGCCGACTTCTTCTCTTGGAGGCTAATATCCTAATATAAATTATCTTCTTGAGCCGACAAGGCTTCTAGGGTTATTAGCCAACTCATTAGGGTTTCTCGTTCTTCCCAGAGTCTTCTATTCTCATCAGGTTCACACGTGGAGGTAAATACCTCCCGCAACTACCATAATATTAACACTCCCTCCTATCTAGAGAGGTATTTACAGGTAATGGACTTGAGCACAAAAACATACCATTTACCCGGTAGCATCAATATAGTCATCTAGACTATTTTATGACTAGATCATGAGCATCACCATCACCATCAACTACATCAATCCTCGAAACCATACTTCATATGAGTAATTAGATATGATGCTGGATAAGTCACTCTCACCATAGAGTGATACAAGAGGAGTAAAAGCTCTGAACTGTTTTCCATCTGGAAAAATCTCTGTTCATCATTCATCTGAATGATCATTATCTCCAATAAACTGCTGATAGTCTTCAAGGCAATTAGAACAAGGATAGAACACACGTGTGTCTATTCATAGTAGTATATAACTACAATTCAGTGGTTCACTACCACATCAAGTAACACATAAGTACTTAATCAACAACGTATGGTTGCGAACAGTGAAACATATTCACCACAATAGTCCTCATCTACTGTCATACAGTCTTCATAACAAACATGTGATAGCACCCTGCATAGAAATAATGTTATGATAAAAGCTGAATCATCTGGGCCAATCTTTCACTCACATCTGTGAGCTCTGAAAGAATATCTGCCACAATAGTCTCCATCTATTGTCATATAATCTTCATAACAAACATCTGATAGCAATCTGCACATAAATAATGTTATGATATAGATTGAATTGTCTGGGCCAATCTTTCACTCACATCTATGAGCTCTGAAAGAATATCTGCCTCAAAATAGTGAAACATATTCACCATCATCTGATGCCATCCTGCACAGAAAAATATTGTTAAACATAAATTGAATCCTCTGGGCCAATCTTTCACTCACGTTTGTGAGATCTGAAAAAATATCTGCCCTCATCAGCAATGGGCTATCTGCCCCATTCTTCACAAACAAGGAAGAAAGATTGTCTTTGATTCCTGAGCCTGGACCATTTCTCACCCTGGGCCATTCTTCCTGCACTAATTAAAGTGCACCCTGGACAAAATGTATAAACCCTAAGAAATGTTTGGACCATTCCTCACTCTGGGCCATTCCTCCGACACTAAACAAAGTGTAACCTAGAGAGAATGAGTCTGCCTGAAGGAATGACTGTCCCTGATTGCTGAGCCTAGACTATTCCCCACCCTGGGCCATTCCTCCGACACTAAACAAAGTGTAACTTGGAGAGAATGAGTCTGCCCTCGAGGAATAACTGTCCAGACCATCCC
>JASDQU010754075.1:36619-46822 GCA_032191745.1 Picea mariana | reverse complement strand
CATGAAGTTATTCTCCGCTACTCTTTATGATGCCTCAAGGCGTTGGTACCTCAGCCTTCCTGATGGAAGCATCAAGACCATGGATAGACTTGAAGAGGCCTTTCTCAAAACATGGAGTATCAAAGAAGACCCTAGTATGCTTCTCACATGACTGAATAGCCTTGATAAATATGAGAATGAATCCATTCGGGAGTTTCACACTAGATTCGAAACTTTGTTACAAAGAATTCATGCAAGCCATCACCAGAAAGATGATTACCTTGTTCATATTTATACCAGATCTTTCAATGGCCAACTAGGGTATCTCGTTAGAGACAAAATCCCCCAGTCCATTCAAGAAGGACAAGAGCTCACCACTAAGATAGAAGGGAACCTCCTTTCATCTAAGATTGAGCCCTTTGCTAGCCCTAGGGGGAGAATACACACCAAGCAAAAAATAGTACACAATGCTGAGCCTACTTCAGATCTCTGTGCCAGTATCAACAAATTACAAGCCTCCGTGAATGGCATCATAAAAAATCAAGAAGAAATGATGAGCGGGATTGTCAGACTTGAAAAATCTCAGATCCAAGCACCTAGGCCTCCGTTCAAAGGACAGGTCCAGAAAGGGAATCAATTTTACAAGCCAAAGAATGAAATCGAAGTTCCAAATACCTTGTCCCCTACAAACATTGTGGATGAAAACCCTTGGTTCCTGGAGTGTAGTGAAGCACATTGGGAGCACAAATTTCCTTATAATGCTAGCCAACAACAAGTCAACAATTTGGATTTCTTCATGAACTTTCCTCAGATAAATATCACAGATATAGAACATCAACAAGCCATGAGGGATGCAACCAGAGCAGCAAGGATGGAAATAATAAACAACCTGGACCAGGAATCACGAGAAAAGTAAAAAAAAAAAAGAAGTTCAGGTTTATAGAAGGAAGAATCTGAAACAACATACTGTTGATCAGCTGAAACCCCCGCCTCTTGAGGTGCTACTTCCTAGGACATCCAAGACTGGTAAGGTTGACCTTAACTTTGAATTTGAAGGGGCTTTATCAAATATGCATGTGAATGTTCCCCTAAGAGAAGAAATCAAGATCCCATCCATTAAAGAACGCTTTGATACTTTCTTTTCGGGATCAGATGAACCTATGGACTCCCCTATCATGTTGCAAGCTAATCATTTCAGGGTCCATTATGGTGAAAACCCTCCCTTCTTCATGACTTTAACAATGAACAACAAACATCTTAACAATTGCATGCTAGATACAGGTGCTGGTGCTAACATGATGTCTCTTAAAGTCATGCAACAAATGGGTTTGAAGGTCACTAAGCCTTACAAGAATGTGTGTGGTTTTGAATCTAAAGCAATACCCACACATGGGGTGGTTGAAAATGTTGAAGTGCACTTAAAAGAATACCCCGAGAAGACAGTCCACATAGATATTATAGTGGTTGATGTCCCAGATGTCTAGGGGATGTTGTTATCTAGGAAGTTTGGTGCAATGATAGGCAGTTCCCTAGAATGGACCTCACCTTCTTACGATTTCCTTTGAAAGATGGGACGATGGGATGCCTACTCAATGTACCAATAACTGGGAATCATGTGCAAGACATTGTTCACCCCATAAATAATGACAAAGCACAGAATGATGTGATACAAACTCTTCAAGAATACTCTCCAAAAGACATGCCCTTTGCAATAGAAGAAGACTTTGATCAGATCGAATGGACCAAGAAAGAAGAATACCAACAAATCCTAGATGAATTCAAGAACAAGGAATTTGGGACGGTGAAGATATTAAAAAAGAAAAATGAAGATGACGTACAAATCCGCTCGTCCTAGCAAGAAGTTTTTTCAGCAGAAGCCCACCCACCTCCCTCAGTACAGTACTCCAGGGTTGTTCAAGGAATGACCAAATACAAAGTTAGAAAGTATAAGGAGGGAGATATGGTATGGATGTGGGATACTCAGAAAGGAGAGCCAACTAATGTAAAAGGAAGCACGCAATCATGGCTCGGACCTTTCAAAGTTGGAATGGAATCAGTTGATAACTCATACTATCTGTCAACTTTGGAAGGGAGAAGGCACCCATTACCCACCAGCAGGAACCTCCTCAAACCCCACCAAGGTGGTGAGACCTGACTCCACAGGTAAGTATAGTTAGGTAGGCATTTTTAGTGTATTATACCATTTGCATTTCATGTTAGTTTTCTTTCTCACTTGCATATTGATTGTTTTATTTCAGTCGTATACATATATATATATTGCGGGGTGGCAATAGCACCCCACCCTTGTTGTTGATGCCCTTTTCAAGTTTGAGCAGGTCTGCAGGTTATGCCAGAGATGCTGATGTTCTCATGCACTCTACAGTGAGCACATGTCCCCGAGTTGGAGCCAGATGTTATCCCCGATTTCTAGGGATAACTAGGAGATCATGTCTCGAGGCCCACAGGTCCTAGACATGNACCTGAGCATGGCCCTGGAGGGCCCATGTTTCTTCTCTTTCATCAGACTTGTCTTGTCAGTAGCAACAACATCCATCATATTTGACTTGAAATTGTATCGGAGAAGACTTTTTCTCCATGAGGTAATTGGTCCAGGTATCATGTTATGTGTCATTTTTTATCATTATAACCTTTAGATATATGTTTTAAATTCGTTTTATTTCTGACGACTGCTTGGATCTTACATTGACCCACTTGACCATGGTTGGGGGGATTGATAGGGTGTCCTAGCAAGCTTGTACCCATAGGTTTTGGTTTGCCATCGAGGGGATTTATAAAGGGCCATCATCCACTCCCATCATATCATCACTTTAACATCTTATCTCCCACTCATCTACCCCATTCCCCCAGTCCAGGCATTAGGATTATCTATTTGTGGGGTTACACCTTATCTCGTGGGAAGAAGGGGCTAAAGGCCGAGAAGGTAAAAGCAGCTGGTAAAAGATAAAATCTATAAAAAAATGAAACCTAGAGATGCCTCGCCCAGGGATCCTCGAGAAGGCAATAAAAAACCTCTCAGCAAGAAAGAAGACGGACCTAAAGAAAAATAACAAAACAAGACCTAGCCAAGAGGATAGGGGGTCTCATCACGAGCCAGCCTATTGTGTTCATGGGCACCTAGCAGTATGACATTGCCATTATCTGGTTACCACACCAGGGCAGTGACCTTTGGTTGCATGTCCAAGGGAAAGGAGGTCTCATCACAAGACAACCTTAACATCTCTGTGAAAGTGCATGTGGGTAACACTGTCAGCTCTGGTCACCACACCAAGGCAGTGTCCTCTAGTTAGACCTTGAAATAAATAAGAAAAAGCAATAAAGAAAAGAAAAAATAAAGGCAATAAAGGGATTAGAAAGAATTGCATCCATGACGGGTACATCTCGCCTTCTACAAAGGCACCCACAGGTAATATCGTACATCCCTGTCTTTCTCTCTACCCGTATGTCTGGACATCCCTTGACCACATCACCTCGTGTTACATAGCTTGGATGATATCCTCTAGAGAATTTCCTTTTCTTATGTATGCTGGCCCAATAGGGTATTTTGTCTTTTTCTTTAGCTTTGTATAGTAGGTCATTGTAATATCTTTGAGCTATTGAACGATATATCAGGGCTTTTATGCATGTATTTGATAAAATTAATGATGAAATGTGATTGACATTGCTATGATCCATGTGACTAATGAGCCCATGGAGGGTGAAGTTTTTGATGTGCAGGACCATGCCCGACAAACAGGTACCAGTTGGAATGGTACACATGGGGAGATGATTAGCTCAGACCTCCATGGGGCTAAAGAGCCCATCAGATGGTTGTTGGGACCCCATCAGGGGAAGAGACAGGACAATGATTGGATGAGATCTTGCACATGAGAAAAAGAATGATGTTACACCCAGGACACTTTGGTTGAGCCCAGCCCAAGAGGGTTGACCCACTTCAGATGGAACATTTTCCTTTTGATGGCCAGGACATCACCCAGGAGGCCTTGACGTCACCTTGAGCGTGTGGCAGTTTGATAGGATGGCTGGCATGTGTGGCAGCTTGGAGGAGCCCAGAAAGGGCTAACGTCTAACTTTTGGATGCTGGAATAGCCCCAAAAGGGCCTAACGTCTCTGTCAAAGGGGCTTTACGTCTCACCTTTTGCTCATTTATGTCTTTTACTTAGCAGTTAATGTAAAAACAATATTGTTTTGGTTTGTAGCCTTGTCGGCTATTTTTGATGACCTAATTTTAATTATAGGTCATGATATACTATATATTGAGGATGTTTTTCCCTCATTTGAACATAACAACACAACTCACTCTCTTTTGAGGTCTAATTTTTGCGCCCTACTTGGGTATTTGGCCTTTAAAAGTGAGGCGCACTTGTTGGTGGAATGATTTTCTTGACATGTTTGGCATTTCTCTTGAAGGAAGGTTTACAACTAGGGTTTGCATATGCTTTCCATCATGATATGTAAGTGTTTTTCTTGCAAAAATTCTTAATTGAATAGTTGTAGGTTTATATTCTTGCATTTACTTATAAATTTGTTGATTTTGAAACCCTAGGTGACAAGCACACAAGTAGGTCCTTGTCTCATGTCCCCTTAGAGAGAAATTTTCAGCCATTGAAGAAGGAAGAAAGAGCCTAGCCTTTGCTACACTCTTCTCACTTCTTCCCTTAATCTAGCTTTGATTTTAAAGGTTAAAAGGAGGGTGATGTCCCAGGCCTAGTTTATCTACACCTAGGGTTGACCATCTTCTAGGGTTTTAGTGATAGAGCCTTGTCATTGCAACACTCTTCCTCACCTGATCCTCTTGTTTTATCTCTTCTTAAATTCTAGTGGTTTTGCAAAGTTTGACCTAAGGAAGGAGGAAAGAGCACAAGGCCTTTCTTAAGCAACACCAGAGTGAGCCTCTTTCCCCTAGGGTTTTGATTCTAGAGCCCTGCCATTGCAGCACTCTAGGACCCTTCCCTCTTGTCCTTATCCTTCATCACTTCAACCTTGCGTCCTCTCCTTATTTGACTCCATCTACCCTTAGGCATTGATTTTAGACTCACAACGTTGAAGTGGTAGTGCTCAAACCAACTCTTAGAACTTTAAATTTTGAAACCCTAACTAACTAGCTAACCCTAACTAGGCTGACGTCACAGTTGGTTATTCCAACTTGACACAGAAAATTTTGATAATAAGCAATTAGATGATGGTTAAAGGCATTTATTGAGTAAATTATTGATTGAATACATTTTTTAGCCACGTCATCTCAATAGTTATTGATGAATTGATACTTTTCCATTGCTATATTGACAAAACATTGATCTCATTGATGTTTGTTGCTTTAGATTGCTTACATATTAATGTCAGATAGTTGCATGAAGTACTAACCCATTGAATTATAGCCTGCCTATATTATTTTCTATTGTCTTGTTTCGGGCAGGTTTTCTCATTTGGGCATACACTTCATTTATTGGCTGATTAGCCAGAGTTTCTGACCTTGGTAGTAACCTGTGAGGAGGAACTTTTCCCTTGAATTTTATACTTTAACCTCTTCAAAACCCCAGGTTACTGGGGACGTCTCCCCTGGGTTAACCTCCCTAAATAGAAAGAACCTCCCCATTGAGGTGACATTGGGTGGGGAAGGTTCCTGTTACACCAGTTTGGCCTCTATCCTTTAGCCATTTTGACCTAGCTACAAATTGTGCGATAACATTTTGGCACCATTGCCGGGGAACACTGAGTCAATATTCCTCAAACGACAAACCTTTTCAGTAAGCCTTGCCTCAAATACCTTTTCTTACAAGCTTACCTGGTGACTCCACTAGGGTGTTTTTCCCCCTTTTTTCTTTGGTAGTTTCAAGTAAACTATCTGGCGACTCCACAAACTAGAAGGAGATTCAACAATCCTCCTTTGTCCTTCAGAAGGAAGCCTCCCTTAAACTCTCCTTTTGTCAAATCACTTTTCAGGAAGAGCCTTCCTCTAAGAATCATATCTACCTCACAGACCACTACAACAAACCCAATCAACAATCAAAGACAATGGTCATCTACCCTTTTCAGGCCGTTAGACATGTCAGCCATACCTGCCTATCCTAGGAAAATGCCACCCAAGTATGAGAAGTGGTTTCCTAAGTTTACCAGTACTGATGTCGTCAGTTCTGAAGAGCATATGAGTAACTTTTGGGCTTTCTTTCAGCTTCAACCCATCAGTGATGATGCTAAAGATTTGGTCATGAAGTTATTCTCCGCTACTCTTTATGATGCCTCAAGGCGTTGGTACCTCAGCCTTCCTGATGAATGCATCAAGACCATGGATAGACTTGAAGAAGCCTTTCTCAAAAGATGGACTATCAAAGAAGACCCTAATATTCTTCTCACATGACTAAATATCCTTGCTAAATATGAGAATGAATCCATTCGGGAGTTTGACACTAAATTCGAAACTTTGTTACAAAGAATTCCCGCAAGCCATCACCCGAAATATGATTACCTTGTTCATATTTATACCATATATTTCAATGACCAACTAGGGTATCTCCTTAGAGACAAAACCCCCAGTCCATTCAAGAAGCCCAAGAGATTGCCACTAAGATAGAAGGGAACCTCCTTTCATCTAAGATTGATCCCTTTTCTAACCCTAGGGGGAGAATAGACACCAAGCAAAAAATAGTACACAATGTTGAGCCTACTTCAGATCTCTGCACCAATATCAACAAATTACAAGCCTTCGTGGATGGCATCATAAAAAATCAAGAAGAAATGATGAGCGGGATTGTCAGACTTGAAAAATCCCAGATCCAAGCACCTAGGCCTTTGTTCAAAGGACAGTTCCAGAAAAGGAATCAATTTTACAAGCCAAAGAATGAAAACAAAGTTCTGAATACCTTGGCCCCTACAAACATTGTGGATGAAAACCCTTGGTTCCTGGAGTGTAGTGAAGCACATTGGGAGCATGAATTTCCTTATAATTCTAGCTAGCAACAAGTCAACAATTTGGATTGCTTCATGAACTTTCCTCAGATAAATATCACAGATATAGAACATCAACAAGCCATGAGGGAAGTAGCCAGAGCAACAAGGATGGAAATAATAAACAAATTGGACCAGGAATTATGAGAAAAGTTAAAAAAACAAGAAGTTCAGGTTTACAGAAGGAATAATCCGAAACAACCTATTACCGATCAGCTGAAACCCCCGCCTCTTGAGGTGCTTCTTTCTAGGACATCCAAGACTGGTAAGGTTGACCTTAACTTTGACTTTGAAGGGGCTTTATCAAAGATGCATGTGAATGTTCCCCTAAGAGAAGAAATCAATATCCCATCCATTAAAGAACACTTCGATACTTTCTTTTCGGGATCAGATGAACCTATGGACCCCCCTATCATGTTGCAAGCTGATCATTTCAGGGTCCAGTATGGCAAAAACCCTCCCTTCTTCATGACTTTAATAATGAACAACAAACATCTTAACAATTTCATGCTAGATACAGGTGCTGGTGCTAACATGATGTCTCTTAAAGTCATGCAACAAATGGGTTTGAAGGTCACTAGGCATTACAGGAATGTGTGTGGTTTTGAATCTAAAGAAATACCCACACATGGGGTGGTTGAAAATGTTGAAGTGCACTTAAAAGAATACCCCGAGAAGACAGTCCACATAGATATTATAGTGGTTGATGTCCCATATGTCTAGGGGATGTTGTTATCTAGGAAGTTTGGTGCAATGATAGGTGGTTCCCTGGAAATGGACCTCACCTTCTTATGATTGCCTTTGAAAGATGGGACAATGGGACGCCTACTCAATGTACGAATAACTGGGAATCATGTGCAAGACATTGTTCACCCCATAAATAATGACAAAGCATAGAATGATGTGATACAAACTCTTCAAGAATACTCTCCAGAAGACATGCCCTTTGCAATAGAAGAAGACTTTGATCAGATCGAATGGCCCAAGAAAGAAGGATACCAATAACTCCTAGATGAATTCAAGAACAAGGAATTTGGGACGGCGAAGATATTAAAAAAGAAAAATGAAGATGACGTACAAATCCGTCCGTCCCAGCAAGAAGTCTTTTCAGTAGAAGCCCACCCACCTCCCTCAATACAGTACACTAGGGTTGTTCAAGGATCGGCCAAATACAAAGTCAGAAAGTATAAGGAGGGAGATATGGTATGGATGTGGGATACTCAGAAAGGAGAGCCAACTAATGTAAAAGGAAGCACACAATCATGGCTCAGACNCCATTCAAGAAGCCCAAGAGCTCACCACTAAGATATAAGGGAACCTCCTTTCATCTAAGATTGAGCCCTTTTCTAACCCTAGGGGAAGAATAGATACCAAGCAGAAAATAGTACACAACGTTGAGCCTACTTCAGATCTCTGCGTCGATATAAGAAAATTACAAGCCTCCATGGATGACATCATAAAAAATCAAGAAGAAATGATGAGCCAGATTGTCAGACTTGAAAAATCCTAGATCCAAGCACCTAGGCCTCCGTTCAAAGGGTAATTCTAGAAAGGAAACCAATTTTACAAGCCAAAGAATGAAAGTGAAGTTCCAAATACCTTGGCCCCTACAAATGTTGTGGATGAAAACCCTTGGTGCCTAGAGTGTAGTGAAGCTCATTAGGAGCATGAATGTCCTTATAATGCTAGCCAGCGACAAGTCAAGAATTTGGATTGCTTCATGAACTTTCCTCAGATAAATATCACAGATATGGAACATCAACAAGCCGTGAGGGAAGCAGCCAGAGCAGCAAGGATGGCAATAATAAACAACTTGGACCAGGAATCACAGGAAAAGTTAAAGAAACAAGAAGTCTAGGTTTACAGAAGGAAGAATCCGAAACAACCTACTGTCGATCAGCTGAAACCCCTGCCTCTTGAGGTGCTGCTTCCTAGGACATCCAAGACTAGTAAGGTTGACCTTAAATTTGACTTTGAAGGGGCTTTATCAAATATGCATGTGAATGTTCCTCTAAGAGAAGAAATCAAGATCTGATCCATTAAAGAACACTTTGATACTTTCTTTTCAGGATCAAATGAACCTATGGACCCCCCTATCATGTTGCAAGATGATCATTTCAGGGTCTAGTATGGTGAAATCCCTCCCTTCTTCATGAATTCAACAATGAACAACAAACATCTTAACAATTGCATGCTAGATATGGGTGTTGGTGCCGACATGATGTCTCTTAAAGTCATGCAACAAATGGGGTTGAAGGTCACTAGGCCTTATAGGAATGTGTGTGGTTTTGAATCTAAAGCAATACCCACACATGGGGTGGTTGAAAATGTTGAAGTACACCTAAAGGAATACCCCGAGAAGACAGTCCACATAGATATTATAGTGGTTGATGTCCCATATGTGTGGGGGATGTTATCTAGGAAGTTTGGTGCAATGATAGGCGGCTCCCTTGAGATGGACCTCACCTTCTTACGATTACCTTTGAAAGATGGAACGATGGGACGTCTACTCAACGTACCAATAACTGGGAATCATGTACAGGATATTGTTCATCCCATAAATGATGACAAAGCGCAGAATGATGTGATACAAACTCTTCAAGAATACTTTCCAGAAGACATGCCCTTTGCAACATAAGAAGACTTTGATCAAATCGAATGTACCAAGAAAGAAGAATACCAAAAACTCCTAGATGAATTCAAGAACAAGGAAGTTGGGACGGTGAAGATATTAAAAAAGAAAAATGAAGATGACGTACAAATCCGCCCGTCTCAGCAAGAAGTCTTTTCAGCAGAAGCCCACCCACCTCCCTCAATACAGTACACCAGGGTTGTTCAAGGAACGACCAAATACAAAGTCAGAAAATACAAGGAGGGAGATATGGTATGGATGTGGCATACTCAGAAAGGAGATCCAACTAATGTAAAAGGAAGCACACAATCATGGCTCAGACCTTTCAAAGTTGGAATGGAATCAGTTGATAACTCATACTATCTGTCAACTTTGGAAGGGAGAAGGCGCCCATTATCCATCAGTGGCCACCTCCTCAAACCCCACCAAGGTGGTGGGACCTGACTCCACAGGTAAGTATAGGTAGGTAGGAATTTTTCGTGTATTATACCATTTGCATTTCATGTTAGTTTGCTTCTTCACTTGCATATTGATTGTTTTATTTCAGTCATATACAAATATATATATATCGGGGTGGAAATACCACCCCACCCTTGTTGTTGATGCCCTTTTCGAGTTTGAGCAGGTCT
>JASDQU010754075.1:23830-33856 GCA_032191745.1 Picea mariana | reverse complement strand
GACTTGTCTTGTCAGTAGCAACAACATCCATCATATTTGACTTGAAATTGTATCGGAGAAGACTTTTGCTCCATGAGGTAATTGGTCCAGGTATCATGTTATGTGTCATTTTTGATCATTATAACCTTTAGATATATGTTTCAAATTCCTTTTATTTCTGACGACTGCTTGGATCTTACATTGACCCACTTGACCATGGTTGGGGGGATTGATAGGGTGTCCTAGCAAGCTTGTACCCATAGATTTTGGTTTTCCATCGAGGGGATTTCTAAAGGGCCATCATCCACTCCCATCATATCATCACTTTAACATCTTATCTCCCACTCATCTACCCCATTCCCCCAGTCCAGGCATTAGGATGATCTATTTGTGGGGTTACACCTTATCTCGTGGGAAGAAGGGGCTAAAGGATGAGAAGGTAAAAGCAGCTGGTAAAAGATAAAATCCATAAAAAAATGAAACCTAGAGATGCCTCGCCCAGGGATCCTCGAGAAGGCAATAAAAAACCTCTCAGCAAGAAAGAAGAGGGACCCAAAGAAAAATAAAAAAACAAGACCTAGCCAAGAGGATAGGGGGTCTCATCACGAGCCAGCCTATTGTGTTCATGGGCACCTAGCAGTATGACATTGCCATTATCTGGTTACCACACCAGGGTAGTGACCTTTGGTTGCATGGCCAAGGGAAGGGAGGTCTCATCACAAGCCAACCTTATCATCTCTGTGAAAGTGCATGTGGGTAACACTGTCAGCTCTGGTCACCACACCAAGGCAGTGTCCTCTAGTTAGACCTTGAAATAAATAAGAAAAATCAATAAAGAAAAGAAAAAATAAAGGCAATAAAGAGATTAGAAAGAATTGCATCCATGACGGGTACATCTCGCCTTCTACAAAGGCACCCACAGGTAATATCGTACATCCCTGTCTTTCTCTCTACCCGTGTGTCTGGACATCCCTTGACCACATCACCTCGTGTTACATAGCTTGGATGATATCCTCTAGAGAATTTCCTTTTCTTATGTATGCTGGCCCAATAGGGTATTTTGCCTTTTTCTTCAGCTTTGTATAGTAGGTCATTGTAATATCTTTGAGCTATTGAACGATATATCAGGGATTTTATGTATGTATTTGATAAAATTAATGATGAAATGTGATTGACATTGCTATGATCCATGTGACTAATGAGCCCATGGAGGGTGAATTTTTTGATGTGCAGGACCATGCCCGAAAAACAGGTACCAGTTGGACTGGTACACATGGGGAGATGATTAGCTCAGACCTCCATGGGGCTAAAGAGCCCATCAGATGGTTGCTGGGACCCCATCAGGGGAAGAGACAAGACAGTGATTGGATGAGATCTTACACATGAGAAAAAGAATGATGTTCCACCCTGGACACTTTGGTTGAGCCCAGCCCAAGAGTGTTGACCCACTTCAGATGGAACGTTTTCCTTTTGATGGCCAGGACATCACCCAGGAGGCCTTGACGTCACCTTGAGTGTGTGGCAGTTTGATAGGATGGCTGGCATGTGTGGCAGCTTGGAGGAGCCTAGAAAGGGATAACGTCTAACTTTTGGATGCTGGAATAGCCCCAAAAGGGCCTAACGTCTCCCTCAAAGGGGCTTTACGTCTCACCTTTTGCTCATTTATGTCTTTTACTTAGCAGTTAATGTAAAAACAATATTGTTTTGGTTTGTAGCCTTGTCAGCTATTTTTGATGACCTAATTTTAATTATAGGTCATGATATACTATATATTGAGGATGTTTTTCCCTCATTTGAACATAACAACACAACTCACTCTCTTTTGAGGTCTAATTTTTGCGCCCTACTTGGGTATTTGGTCTTTAAAAGTGAGGCGCACTTGTTGGTGGAATGATTTTCTTGACATGCTTGGCATTTCTCTTGAAGGAAGGTTTACAACTAGGGTTTGCATATGCTTTCCATCATGATATGTAAGTGTTTTTCTTGCAAAACTTCTTAATTGAATAGTTGTAGGTTTATATTCTTGCATTTACTTATAAATTTGCTGATTTTAAAATCCTAGGTGACAAGCACACAAGTAGGTCCTTGTCTCATGTCCCCTTAGAGAGAAATTTTCAGCCATTGAAGAAGGAAGAAAGAGCCTAGCCTTTGCTACACTCTTATCACTTCTTCCCTTAATCTAGCTTTGATTTTAAAGGTTAAAAGGAGGGTGATGTCCCAGGCCTAGTTTATCTACACCTAGGGCTGACCATCTTCTAGGGTTTTAGTGATAGAGCCTTGTCATTGCAACACTCTTCCTCATCTGATCCTCTTGTTTTATCTCTTCTTAAATTCTAGCTATTTTTCAAAGTTTGACCTAAGGAAGGAGGAAAGAGCACAAGGCCTTTCTTAAGCAACACTAGAGTGAGCCTCTTTCCCCTAGGGTTTTGATTCTAGAGCCCTGCCATTGCATCACTCTAGGACCCTTCCCTATTTTCCTTATCCTTCATCACTTCAACCTTGCGTCCTCTCCTTATTTGACTCCATCTACCCTTAGGCACTGATCTTAGACTCACAACATTGAAGTGGTAGTGCTCAAACCAACTCTCAGAACTTTAAATTTTGAAACCCTAACTAACTAGCTAACCCTAACTAGGCTGACGTCACAGTTGGTTATTCCAACTTGACACAGAAAATTTTGATAATAAGCAATTAGATGATGGTTAAAGGCATTTATTGAGTAAATTATTGATTGAATACATTTGTTAGCCACGTCATCTCAATAGTTATTGATGAATTGATACTTTTCCATTGCTATATTGACAAAACATTGATCTCATTGATGTTTGTTGCTTTAGATTGCTTACATATTAATGTCAGATAGTTGCATGAAGTACTAACCCACTGAATTATAACCTGCATATATTATTTTCTATTGTCTTGTTTCGGGCAGGTTTTCTCATTCGGGCATACACTTCATTTATTGGCTCATTAGCCAGACTTTCTGACCTTGGTAGTAACCTGTGAGGAGGAACTTTTCCCTTGACTTTTATACTTTAACCTCTTCAAAACCCCAGGTTACCGGGGACGTCTCCCCTGGGTTAACCTCCCTAAATAGAAAGAACCTCCCCATTGAGGTGACATTGGGTGGGGAAGGTTCCTGTTACACTAGTTTGGCCTCTATCCTTTAGCCATTTTGACCTAGCTACAAACTGTGTGATAACATTTTGGCACCATTGCCGGGGAACACTGAGTCAATATTCCTCAAACGAAAAACCTTTTCTGTAAGCCTTGCCTCAAATACCTTTTCTTACAAGCTTACCTGGCGACTCCACTAGGGTGTTTTTCCCCCTTTTTTCTTTGGTAGTTTCAAGTAAACTATTTGGCGACTCCACAAACTAGAAGGAGATTCAACAATCCTCCTTTGTCCTTCAGAAGGAAGCCTCCCTTAAACTCTCCTATTGTCAAATCACTTTTCAGGAAGAGCCTTCCTCTAAGAATCATGTCTACCTCACAGACCACTACAACAAACCCAATCAACAATCAAAGACAATGGTCATCTACCCTTTTCAGGCCGTTAGACATGTCAGCCATACCTGGCTATCCTAGGCAAGTTCCACCCAAGTATGAGAAGTGGTTGCCTAAGTTTACCAGTACTGATGTCGTTAGTGCCGAAGAGCATATGAGTAACTTTTGGTATTTCTTTCAGCTTCAACCCATCAGTGATGATGCTAAAGATTTGGTCATGAATTTATTCTCCGCTACTCTTTATGATGCCTCAAGGCGTTGGTACCTCAGCCTTCCTGATGAATGCATCAAGACCATGAATAGACTTGAAGAAGCCTTTCTCAAAAGATGGACTATCAAAGAAGACCCTAATATTCTTCTCACATGACTAAATAGCCTTGCTAAATATGAGAATGAATCCATTCGGGAGTTTGACACTAAATTTGAAACTTTGTTACAAAGAATTCCCGCAAGCCATCACCCGAAAGATGATTACCTTGTTCATATTTATACCAGATATTTCAATGACCAACTAGGGTATCTCCTTAGAGACAAAACCCCCAGTCGATTCAAGAAGCCCAAGAGATTGCCACTAAGATAGAAGGGAACCTCATTTCATCTAAGATTGAGCCCTTTTCTAACCCTAGGGGGAGAATAGACACCAAGCAAAAAATAGTACACAATGCTGAGCCTACTTCAGATCTCTGCGCCAATATCAACAAATTACAAGCCTTCATGGATGGCATCATAAAATATCAAGAAGAAATGATGAGCGGGATTGTCAGACTTGAAAAATCCCAGATCCAAGCACCTAGGCCTCTGTTCAAAGGACAGTTTCAGAAAGGGAATCAATTTTACAAGCCAAAGAATGAAAACAAAGTTCTGAATACCTTGGCCCCTACAAACGTTGTGGATGAAAACCCTTGGTTCCTGGAGTGTAGTGAAGCACATTGGGAGCATGAAAGTCCTTATAATTCTAGCTAGCAACAAGTCAACAATTTGGATTGCTTCATGAACTTTCCTCAGATAAATATCACAGATATAGAACATCAACAAGCCATGAGGGAAGCAGCCAGAGCAGCAAGGATGGAAATAATAAACAAATTGGACCAGGAATTACGAGAAAAGTTAAAAAAACAAGAAGTTCAGGTTTACAGAAGGAAGAATCCAAAACAACCTATTACCGATCAGCTGAAACCCCCGCCTCTTTAGGTGCTACTTCCTAGGACATCCAAGACTGGTAAGGTTGACCTTAACTTTGACTTTGAAGGGGCTTTATCAAAGATGCTTGTGAATGTTCCCGTAAGAGAAGAAATCAATATCCCATCCATTAAAGAACACTTTGATACTTTCTTTTCGGGATCAGATGAACCTATGGACCCCCCTATCATGTTGCAAGTTGATCATTTCAGGGTCCAGTATGGCGAAAACCCTCCCTTCTTCATGACTTTAACAATGAAAAACAAACATCTTAACAATTGCATGCTAGATACAGGTGCCGGTGCTAACATGATGTCTCTTAAAGTCATGCAACAAATGGGTTTGAAGGTCACTAGGCTTTACGGGAATGTGTGTGGTTTTGAATCTAAAGAAATACCCACACATGGGGTGGTTGAAAATGTTGAAGTGCACTTAAAAGAATACCCCGAGAAGACAGTCCACATAAATATTATAGTGGTTGATGTCCCAGATGTCTGGGGGATGTTGTTATCTAGGAAGTTTGGTGCAATGATAGGCGGTTCCCTGGAAATGGACCTCACCTTCTTATGATTGCCTTTGAAAGATGGGACAATGGGACGCCTACTCAATGTACGAATAACTGGGAATCATGTGCAAGACATTGTTCACCCCATAAATAATGACAAAGCACAGGATGATGTGATACAAACTCTTCAAGAATACTCTCCAGAAGACATGCCCTTTGCAATAGAAGAAGACTTTGATCAGATCGAATGGCCCAATAAAGAAGGATACCAATAACTCCTAGATGAATTCAAGAACAAGGAAGTCGGGACGACGAAGATATTAAAAAAGAAAAATGAAGATGACGTACAAATCCGTCCGTCCCAGCAAGAAGTCTTTTCAGCAGAAGCCCACCCACCTCCCTCAATACAGTACACTAGGGTTGTTCAAGGATCATCCAAATACAAAGTCAGAAAGTATAAGGAGGGAGATATGGTATGGATGTGGGATACTCAGAAAGGAGAGCCGACTAATGTAAAAGGAAGCACGCAATCATGGCTCAGACCTTTCAAAGTTGGAATGGAATCAGTTGATAACTCATACTATCTGTCAAATTTGGAAGGGAGACGACACCCATTACCCATCAGCGGACACCTCCTCAAGCCCCACCAAGGTGGTGGGACCTGACTCCACAGGTAATTATAGGTAGGTAGGCATTTTTCGTGTATTATACCATTTGCATTTCATGTTAGTTTGCTTTCTCACTTGCATATTGATTGTTTTATTTCAGATATATATATTGCATGGTGGCAATACCACCCCACCCTTGTTGCTGATTCCCTTTTCGATTTTGAGCAGGTATGTAGGTTATGCCAGAGATGCTAAAGTTCTCATGTGCTCTACGGTGAGCACATGTCCCCGAGTTGGAGCCAGATGTTATCCCCGATTTCTAGGGATAACTAGGAGATCATGTCTCGAGGCCCACAGGTCCTAGACATGGAGTACCGAGAGAAGGATTGACCTAAGCATGGCCCTGGAGGGCCCATGTTTCTTCTCTTTCATTAGACTTGTCTTTTCAGTAGCATCAACATCCATCATCTTTGGCTTGGACTTGTATCGGAGAAGACTCTTGCTCCATGAGTTAATTGGTCCAGGTGTCATGGTATGTGTCATTTTTTATCATTATAACCTTTAGATATTTGTATCAAATTCCTTTTATTTTTGACGACTGCTTGGATCTTACATTGACCCACTTGACCAAGGTTGGGGGGACTGACAGGGTGTCCTAGCAAGCTTGTACCCATAGGTTTTGGTTTGCCATCAAGGGAATTTCTAAAGGGCCATCGTCCACTCCCATCATATCATCACTTTTACATCTTATTTCCCACTCATTTGCCCCATTCCCCTAGTCCAGGCATTAGGATGATCTGTTTGTGGGGTTACACCTTATCTCGTGGGAATAAGGGGCTAAATACCTAGAAGGTAAAATCAGCTGGTAAAAGATAAAAGCCATAAAAAAATGAAACCTAGAGATGCCTCACCCATGGATCCCCGAGAAGGAAACAAAAAGCCTCTCAGCAAGAAAGAAGAGGGACCCAAAGAAAAATAACAAAACAAGACCTAGCCAAGAGGATAGGGGGTCTCATCATGAGCCAACCTATTATGTTCATGGGCACCTAGCAGTATGACAGTTCCATTATCTGGTTACCACACCAAGGCAGTGACCTTTGGTTGCATGGCCAAGGGAAAGGGGGTCTCATCACGAGCCAGCCTTATCATCTCTGTGAAAGTGCTTGTGGGTAACACTATTAGCTCTGGTCACCATGCTAAGGTAGTGTCCTCTAGTTAGACCTTGAAATAAATAAGAAAAAGCAATAAAGAAAAGAAATAATAAAGGCAATAAAGGGATTAGAAAGAATTGCATCCATGATGGGTATAACTTGCCTTCTACAAAGGCACCCACAGGTAATATCATACATCCATGTCTTTCACTCTACCCATGTGTCTGGACATCCCTTGACCACATCACCTCATGTTACATGGCTTGGATGATATCCTCTGGAGACTTTCCTTTTCCTATGGATGCTGGCCCAATAGGGTATTTTGTATTTTTCTTCGACTTTGTATAGTAGGTCATTGTAATATCTTTGAGCTATTGAATGATATATCAGGGATTTTATGCATGTATTTGATAAAATTAATGATGAAATGTGATTGACATTGCTATGATCCCTATGACTAATGATTCCATGGAGGGTGAAGTTTTTGATGTGCAGGACCATGCCCGATGGACAGGTACCAGTTGGACCGGTACACATGGGGAGATGATTAGCTCGGACCTCCATGGGGATAAAGATCCCATCAGATGGTTGCTGGGACCCCATCAGGGGCAGAGATAGGACAGTGATTAGATGAGCTCTTGCACATGAGAAGAATAAGGACGTTCCACCCATGACACTTTGGCTGAGCCCAACCCAGAGGGGTTGACCCACTTCAGATGGAACATTTTCCTTTTGATGGCCAGGACGTCACCTTGAGTGTGTGGCAGTTTGATAGGATGAATGGCATGTGTGGCAGCTTGGAGGAGCCTAGAAAGGGCTAATGTCTGACTTTTGGATGCTGGACTAGCCCCAAAAGGGCCTAACGTCTCCCTCAAAGGGGCTTGACCTCTCATGTTTTGCTCATTTATGTCTTTTACTTAGCAGTTAATGTAAAAACAATATTATTTTGGTTTGTAGCCTTGTCGGCTATTTTTGATGACATAATTTTAATTATAGGTCATGATATACTATATATTGAGGATGTTTTTCCCACATTTGAACATAACAACACAACTCACTCTCTTGTGAGGTCTGATTTTTGTGCCCTACTTGGGTATTTTGTCTTTTAAAGTGAGGCGCACTTGTTGATGGAAGGATTTTCTTTGCATGTTTGGCATTTCTCTTGAAGGAAGGTTTACAACTAGGGTTTGCATATGCTTTCCATCATGATATGTAAGTGTTTTTCTTGCAGAACTTCTTAATTGAATGGTTGTAGGTTTATATTCTTGCATTTACTTATAAATTTGTTGATTTAAAAACCCTAGGTGACATGCACACAAGTAGGTCCTTGTCTCATGTCCCCTTAGAGAGAAATTTTCAGCCATTGAAGAAGGAAGAAAGAGCCTAGCCTTTGCTACACTCTTCTCACTTCTTCCCTTAAGCTAGCTTTTATTTTAAAGGTTAAAAGGAGGGTGACGTCCCAGGCATAGGTTATCTACACCTAGGGTCGTCCATATTCTAGAGTTTTAGTGATAGAGCCTTGCCATTGCAACACTCTCCCTCACCTGATCCTCTTGTTTTAGCTCTTCTCAATTGCTATATGTTTTGCCAAGTTTGACCTAAGGAAGGAGGAAAGAGAAAGAGGCCTTGCTTAAGTAACACCGGAGTGAGCCTTTTTCCCCTAGGGTTTTGATTCTAGAGCCCTTCCATTGCAGCACTCTAGAACCCTTCCCTCTTGTCCTTAGCCTTCATCCCTTCAACCTTGTGTCCTCTACTTATTTGACTCCATCTACCCTTAGGCACTGATTTTAGACACACAACATTGAAGTGGTAGTGCTCAAACCAACTCTCAGAACTTTAAATTTTGAAACCCTATCTAACTAGCTAACCCTAACTAGGTTGACGTCATAGTTGGTTATTCCATCTTGACGCATGAAATTTTGATAATAAGCAATTAGATGATGGTTAAAGGCATTTATTGAGTAAATGATTGATTGAATACATTTGTTAGCCACGTCATCTCAATAGTTATTGATGAATTGATACTTTTCCATTGCTATATTAACAAAACGTTGATCTCATTGATGTATGTTGCTTTAGATTTCTTACATATTAATGTCAGATAGTTGCATGAAGTACTAACCCACTGAATTATAGCCTGCATATATTATTTTCTATTGTCTTGTTCCGGGCAAGTGTTCTCATTTGGGCATGCACTTCATTTATTGGCTGATTAGCCAGACTTTCTGACCTTGGTGGTAACCTGTGAGGAGGAACTTTTCCCTTGAATTTTATACTTTAACCTCTTCAAAACCCCAGGTTACTGGGGACGTCTCCCCTGGGTTAACCTCCCTAAATAGAAAGAACCTCCCCATTGAGGTGACATTGGGTGGGGAAGGTTCCTGTTATGCGAGTTTGGCCTCTATCCTTTAGCCATTTTGACCTAGCTACAAATTGTGCGATAAAAGTGAGTCAGTATTGAAGACTAATTACTAGCACTATTCACAATTAACTCCCCTATATGCCTTTTTTCACACACACACACACACACACACACACACACACACACACACACATTTTAAATTATAGACAATCGTCAGAACATTGACAAACCTGTTTGTTGATGGTTCGACTAACCTACCGTCTTTCCTCCCTAGACAAAACATCAGACATACAACGTTCTGATCATTTTTGCATCGAACATTTATCAATTTTTCGTCGCACGTTTTTCAATATTTCATCGATATTTCGACAAACAAGCGACTACCTAGTGACATTAGTGTGGAAAACTTATTGGATCACATCTTTCGCTTTTATGACGAGTCAGTTTGTAGGTCTTGTGACAAACTGTTGAAGGTCGTAATTGAACGAAGTGTACATGAAAAAAAAAAAATTGTTGCCTTCATCGTACTTGGGACGATGTGGAAATGAACATGCATTTGTAAAGTGTCAAAAAAAGGGAACAATGTACTAGTGACCCTTAAAAAATAATTTTGTAAGTTTAAAACTTTGCTTTCGCATGTTAGGGATTATGGAATTGATAATAAATATGAAGAATTAATATTTTCAGTTCTAACCAAACTAGGAGTAGAGTGTTCTGTCTAGACTTCATATTTTC
>JASDQU010754073.1:13209-31136 GCA_032191745.1 Picea mariana | reverse complement strand
TAGGATTTTCATTGAAGGTGAAATTCTCAAACTAGAAATTCTCCTCGAAAAATTGATGTAGCTTCTTCTACCAACAAATCCAAACTATTCCTTCTTGTTTTCTTTTCTTGAGAATGCATTTGTATTCTCTTTATACTATCTCCTTCGGATATAATCATAGGGTTTGGACCTCTCTTATTATTTTTACATTGTTTTCTTCCAGAAGCTCTTTCTTTTCCTGTAGGAGTCTTTTTGTTTGTTGTCAGAACTCCCTTCTTATACTTATTCCTATGAAAATTAGTCACGAGAATTTTCTTGCTTGTTGATGGATCCTATTTTGGGTTTGTATATTCTTCATCAATAATGATAACCTTATCTTTAATAGCAGGGTTATACATTTCTTTTGATTTCAACCTGAATTTATTTCGAGGCCTAGTGCTCCTTTTTCTCATCAAAATTTATATCTAGAAGCATCGTCTTCAGAGGATATTTTGATAGGAGGAATGATATTTGGGGAATGATATTTAGGATCTACAGGATCTACAAATTCTTCTACTATGTCAGTTTCTTGAGCTTCCTTCGATACCCTAGGTTTTTCCAACCTTTTGGTCCTTCTAGAATAATTTTGTTGGTCATCTGGAAATGGATGCTTACCTCCACCTATGATACGGGAAGACCCTTCATCTACTTGCAGGTTGGTTGGAGTATCTTCCACCGGTTCATCTGAAATCTTTTACCCTTTCTTGAATGACTGGTTGACTTGCGCTGGGTGAAGCTTCTTGATTAGGCTCAACAACTTTATCATGCAATTGTGTGGTAGGAGGATGTACGTATTTCTCAAACCCTTACTATATCAATAATTGATCCCATGTCCCTTTTAATTTTCCTAGCTCAACTTTAATAAGTATCTTAATCAATCCCTGATGATAAATTACACGAGGAGGGGTCTTTGTGTTGGCTTGAATTTTCATGGCCATCTTATTTAGATATCTTAAGAAGGAGTATGGTAGACTCATCCTATTTATTCCTCACAGATGAAGAAGGAAACACCGATGAAACAAAAACATAGTAGAATAGCGCCCTTCACAAGCGATGTATTGTTTAAGCATTAGAAAGGCCTCCATCCATTCATCAACAATCCAATCCCTAGGAATACCCTTGGCCCAATTAGGATCTCTATGTTCAGGTTTTAAGAAATGATTTACATCCCCTTCTGTAATTAATTTGTTTTTGAACCACTTTCTAGCATCGACGGGGAGGTTACAAGCTGCTGGTATGGACTCTTCTGCAACCTGCATAACCATGTTTGAAATTTGAACCCTCTATCCATTAAAATTTTTAGAAAACACTCAGACTGTAGCATAGAGATAACCATCTAGCTTGGTGGAGTACAAATACCAACCAGCTTGATCAAAGATGTGTCTGTTGTTTTCATATTCTTCCATAATCTCGAGCCCTTAAGGTTCTTTTCTTTTCACATGTCAACCTTTACCCATATTACCTTTCACGATGAGAAGGTTGGAGTATTCGCTGCAGAAAAGGGATATGCATGTTGTGTCGAGAAGGATAGGAGATTTTCTCGATCTATGGATGGAAATTCAAATTTTACCATCTTTGCAGTGTGAAACTAGAGTAATGAATAATGCACCAAATTTTAAAAGTTGAATAAACCTCATATGTGTGACATCATGGACAAGAGACACATACATGTGAAAAGAACCCCACCTTTGCATGTTGTGACTAGCGATTGGGTACATGATAACTACCTTGAATATTTCATTCATCCAGGTAGGATGACCCACGTCCTCAAATTCACTCCAACCATCTGCATGATAATGAAACAAGGATAGGTGGAACTTCCTATAGGGCCCTGCATAAACTTGTCCTTTGGCATATTTGAAATGAAAATGACTTGAAATTCATTATCTAACTTAGTAATTATGAGATAGAAACTATGACATGAGATATGACCTTTGATGAAAGGATTTGACACTTTAAATGATGTCATAGGACAATATTACAAAAATGTGCATAATTAATCCTATCCCCCTTTTATAAGACTAAGTACCCCTCATTTTTCTTAGCATTATACAAATTTGACCCCCTTAATAAGATTTTACACCCTTAATCAAAGTAATGATTGGGATTTATAGCTTACATAAATTTTTTGAAATGGAGAAACTAAGAGATGAGACTTAGTAGAACAAAATAGGTGATAACACAAGTTCGAAGGAATATATTACCTTCATCCACTACTAGAAACAAGCTTACTCAATTCAAATCGATTCCATGGGTGTAGTCAATGGTCTAGCCATGCTTTGGAATATAGCTATGGTAATCCTAGACAACTTCTCCACTACAAAATGGACAATATCCACAGAATAAAGAGCCATTGGCTCAAACAAAGAGGGGGTGATCACTAATTCTTATGTCCCATAGCTCCAAATGGATAAAAATTGCTTCTTGAAAAGCTTGTTAGGCATGGAAAGAATCACTATGGGTCGTCGGTTGATTCTTGGAGGAAGTTTCAACATGATCCTCTCGCTCAATGAAAAACATGAGGTATTCGTATACTGGAGAGTGATATTGAAGACTTCAAAGAGACCATTGACACTTTAGTCCTATTCTATATTGAAAACACCAACGAAGAGTTTACTTGTTCCAACAAGCATCCAGGTTCCCAACATATAGTCGACCGACTAGACCACATTCTTGTTTCAGAGCCCCTAATGATATATGGGTTCTTGATGGATTAAAGCATCCTTTTTGTAGCTAGCTGAGATCATTGGCCAATCTAGTTATGGATTGACATCCATATTTCCAAGAAAATCACCATCAATGGTGGAAATATTTGGTCATATCCCATAGTTGGTTGATTGTTCAGTTTCAATTAAAACTAAAAAACTTCAAGCAAAACCTAAAGTTCTGGAACAAGCATACTTTTGGGAACATTTTCCACACCCAACAGGATGTTGAGCAGCAGATGAGGAATATATAACAAGAAATTAATCCCCATTATCTAGATTTAGGAGTGGAATGAACTGATTAACAAACTAAATACAATAAACATAGAGATACGAAGAATAACACATATATCAAGTGAACAATATCTTCTATTAAATAAATGAAATAGGTTGAAACTGCAAAACTGAAACACTTGCTCGAATGGTGGTAGTTATATCTAAGAATAGATGTGGCTGCTACGCCCATCCATTTGAGTAGAATGATTACAATGAGGATATAGAGGATTTTTTATATTAATCATCAATGAGAAAACCCTAGACATCCAAAAACCTAACTCTAGGAGCTGAAACACAAAAATTCATGCGGGCCCCTATGGGTAAGTTGGAACCTCAACTTCTTGGGGTCGTAACTTTTTCATACGACCTCTGTTTTAGGCATGAGATATCTCGTTGGAAAGGTATTTCAGAGAACTACACATTATGTTTTCAAACTTTGTCTCCATTTATAGTTTGAATGTGATGAGCCAAAAAAAACATTGTTTAGGGCTCCAAAATTGCCTTGGAAGTACTACAATATGCATTGACTTGAAAACATTTAAAATAAGAAAGTTGGATTAGGTGAGAGGCCAGAAGTATCCATATGGAATATGTGTAGGGATTTAGACATCCCCAGAAGTGTACAAACCACAATTACGAAGAAGTACAGAAGAACATGCTAAAAAAAGCGGACAAGAGGAGCCAGTTGGAAGAGGTGGGTGGCCACCAATATCCACCTAGATCAATCCTCTCCCCTTAGGAAGCAGTAGTATCCATTGCATTTATTTCCCTCATCAGGTGAAGAAAATTATGTTGAATTTTCCCTCGGGTGAGGCACTTGCCTTGGTGTAGGAGTTGTCCTTCCTTGACAACCCGATAAAGATAGATCTTTTGTTGGCGAGTGCCCTTGACCTGTGTGCCCATTATTTGATTAATGGATGCTTGTTCCATGCAGTCAAGGTTGATATCTATTGGTTTCCATTGTTCTTTGATCTCTTATGTGTCCAATAATGGTGGAAAATATGGCCGAAGGAGGTCCACATTGAACATTGGGTGCAGGCCAAGGAAGGGTGGAGTGTTGGGCTAAAAAGAATTACTACCCACATCCTTGGTGATAGTGTAAGGACCATAGTGAAGTTGGAGAATATTCCAATGGGGCCCCTTGAGGTGCTCCTTCTGCAAATGTAACTAGACTTTATCACCAACATGAAACTAGTGCAGTAGCCTATGTTGAGCATGGCACTTCTTGTACTTAGCATTGGATTTCTGCAAAATCTCCTAGACGTGTTGGTGGATGTGTTGAATCCACTCAATAAATATGGTGGCTTTGTTGGTATCATATTGAACTTGAGAAGAGTTTGTCTGTTTGGTGGCAAGAGGTAGTGCAACATAAATGGGACCCAAGGGTTGGAATTGGAGCCCCACCTAAAATGGCCTATGGTCGGTGGAGCTATGGAGAGTCTTGTTGTAACTGTTTTGAACATAGGGGAGACTCTCATCCCATGTATGTGTAATCTTAGAGTTCTACATGCATAGGATGTGCACAATAATCTGATTGGTGACCTCTATTTGGAAATATGTTTGGAGGTGGAAAGTTGTGGATTTAGTGAGCTTGGTGTCCAACATTGACCAGAGACTCAACCAAAATGTGTTGAGGAACCTATTGTCCTGGTTGGAGATGATGGTTTGTGGAATCCCAAAATGGACCCACACTCATTCAAAGAAGAGCTTGGGAGTATATGTCGTTGTGATATTCTTCTTGCAGGCTATGAGGGTGGCCATATTTGAAAATCGATCAACGACCACAAATACAAATCCATTTCCTTGCTTGGTGGAGAAAAGGTCTTACATGTAATCCATTGAGATGGACTCCCAAGGCTTCTCAGGAGTAGGAAGAGGGGTGTATAAGCCTTGCTTCTTGATGGTTGTCTTGTAAATGGTATAGACAATGCAAGATATGATATACTTGTTGATGTCATGTCGAAGTTTTGGCCAATTAAAATGTTTCAGAAGAATGGCCACAATTTTCTCCATGCCAAAATGTCCTACCATCCAACTGTAGTTAGCTTCCTAGATTCTCTTTGCATGCTCTCTTGTAGGAAAACAAATATGGTCCAGATGGCATAATGGTCCATCCTGAATGTGAAAGTCGGTGACATTCACATCAGTACCCAAGAGTTGATAGGTGGTGGTGAAGTATGGATCTTGTCGATAAATTTTGGGCCAATCAGATACCTCATGTCCATAAGAATGGAGCACAATGGTGAGTGTAGCCTCAAGAGGTTGACTAAGGCAGTCAACGACATGATTTGAGATCCCTATGTTCTACTTGATGTTGAGATGGAACTGCTGCAGTGTTGGGCCCCAACAACCCCCTTCTTTATTTTTAATCAAAATCAAGGGTCCCTCGAAATTTTACTTGGATGCTTCGTTTTTTTCCCTTTGACTTAATTGGATTGGTATTGGTTTGATTTTTTTCTAGGTTGGTTTGAGTTTATATTCTTTTCTTTTGTTTGGTTTCAATTTCATGAAATTGAAATGCCATTTCGTTGTTCTTTCTACAAAGTTTTGATGTTGATGGACAAGCTTCATAATTTGGGAGTTTGTTATTACCTCTTCCTTATTGAATTTATCTTCTATGATAATGTCTTGGTTGAATACTTGGATTAATAACAATGATTTTACATGAAGAACGTTTATTGCAACACATGTTTTCTATGATGTTTGTTCACATTTGATCAATTTTGAATGAGGGAGAGACGAACATAGAAATCTTAATTTAAATGAAAACATTAATTTTTATCAATTGTTTACTTTCATTTAAATTATGATTATGTTTTTGTCTCTTGTTCATTAGCAATCATTTTCACAAAATCATTTGGTAGGTTTAATTAATTAAATTCTTTTGTCAGTTTGCATCTCATTTCAAAAAAAAAAAAAGAATTATCTATCATTTGTTTGATTTTGTGAAAACTCAAAATTAATATTTTTCTCCTCTGCATCAACTTGAAGCTTCTAGAATTTTAAGATCATATTTGAAAGGAAAATATAAACAATGTTTGTTTAGAACTTATAGTTAGTTTAAATTCATTTTAATTTTATTGTTTTAGATTTTGTTTTATTCACATTTTTTAGGTTATTAATTTGGTTTCTTTTTGTTTCACAGGTTTTGATTATCAGTTATTTGGTACAGATATGATCATGGATTGATTTTATTATCTAAATACGTTCAAGATAATTGATCCAAAAATAATATTGGATTGCTGCAACTAATTTGTGAGCAATAATAGACAAGATTTGGAAATGCATTCAAGAACAGACAAACAATTTTGTGGGACTTGTTTCAGCCAAACGGTAAGGAATTGGAAGAAACAATTGAAAACCTATCTGCAAAATGGATCCATTTAGCTTATAGGCAAGAATTTTCCCAAACAAATGCATGATTTGAGAGATATTTGTGTTTATTTACGAGGTAAATTTTAGGTGGCATAAATTATTAGTGATGCCCAGACTCTTCATTCATTGTATAAATATATGAGAAAGTTCGGAGCCAAGGGGATCCAAGAAATTGAGAGGAGGATTTTTATCATTTCTATTTTGTATATTATTCATTTTGTAAACTTTTTTTCTTTTCAAATGGAGTAACAAATGGTTGGAATCTTTGGGAGAATGGACAAGTATTTTCAAAGAAGAATATGGAATTCCAGGTTGCTTAAAGGTTTTTGTCCTGTGAATAAAATGTTTTTATTTCATTATAATATCTTCATATTCCTTGAGTAATTGATTATGCATTGAATTAAATTAGTTTTAGTCTGTTTTATCAATACATGGTTAATTCCTATCATTTATGGATTAATGTTTTCAATCTTTAAGACTCTATTATCCCAAAAATTAATTTTGGACCTTATGATGAACTTGTTATACTGAAGCTATATGGGATACAATTTACTCTTTGGATTTTGTCCTTTTGTAGATTGTGCAATTTTAATATGGTTTCTCATATAATTTCTGAATATGAAACTTTATTTGTATTGAAATAGCTTTAGACTGTTCTACATATAATTTTTCATGTTATGTTTTCATTTATATGGTTCATTATATTTTGGTTCCTTTAATATATGTGGTTGATCATATATTCAAGTATTTTGAGATTACAGATGATACTAGATAGCTGGTAACACCATTGACTGAGGATTCAAATTTCTTTCATTTTTAGTTATTTGGACATTCTAAAGTCACATGATATATATTAGTTTGTGTTTCTGTCATCATAAACTCGTTCTGGAATATAAAAGATTTCTTTGAGTTTATTCAAGAAGTATTATGCTTTCCTTTGTCATAGTTTACACTTGACATAGGTTAAGAGGAGCTCAAACAACATAGAGAGATAAACTCAGTTTTGTTGATCAACTAGAGGTTAGTCTCTGTGTTTTTTTTTAATTGAATTATTTATTAATGAAATGATGATTGCATTAATTATATTTGACTATTCTTTTGTCATTGTTTCAATTGTATTCGCTTAGTATTTATTAGTTTGATATATTTAAACATTAGAAAGATTTGTGTTCTTAATTGTTTTTTTTCAAAACACTATTACAAGCATCCATTTTAACAAGATTTCAAGAAAACCTTGTAAACTGTATATAGATTGTTTATAATCATTATGTATATTGGCATTTTTAGATAATCATTTGTAATTAGTATATAATTTTTTTAGAATCATAGCTTTATATTAGTTTATTTATTTTACTGTTTTTAGGACCCTAGTTGGCTAATAGATCCATTAAACCCATTGGGTTAGATCATACCAAACTACTTGGGTTAATTAGACAACCCCGGTCCAGATCTAACCTTCCAGTTGACGGTGTGTCACTTACATCCGTTAAAAAATGGTGCTAGAAGGAGGGTTGCAGTAAATTTAATGATTGAATGTTTCACCCCTCATCCTTTCATAATTCCAGATTTATAAATTCTTCTTTTGTGTCATCTTATAATGCACTACAAGGCAGGTTAGATTACAAGCTAACTATTTGGAGTCAATTTCTTCAATTTCTTAATTTTTCATGGATCCTGCGCAAATCACTGTGTTGGAACATGATTTCAATGTCTCATTACCATTTATTCCCAACAAGACAACTGATGTCTTTTCAGAACTCACCTTTGATGGTGAAGGGAAGACATCTGCATTATACCATATTTCTATTTTTTTTTATAAATGTTTAAAACATAATATCATTGATCCTAATGTTATATGTAGATTGTTCGCTCTAACCTTCAGAGGTCGGGTTAAATATTTATTCGAATCTTTTTCGGCTAATTTGATTCATTCTTTGTCTGAGTTTGTAATTGAATGTTTATCAGATTTTAACAATTATGATTATGATGAATTAAGTGAATAATTAAGTTTCTTAAGGTAGGAAAATGATGAATCATTCCATGATTTTTCAATTAGGTTCATACATGTTTGTACTAGATTCCCTTTGAAATAAATGTCTCTTATTAATGAATGGTTTGAATATCTCGTTTCTCTCTCAGACAAGCAAGATCAATTAATTGTTAACCAATCTAAATTGAGCACTAATACTCAATCTCAAGATGGTTTAAAATTTCATGATGATGTTGAAGTCATTAAGGAACCACATTTTTTGTCATCTTCCTTCATTTTAGCAGATCAAGAGCATAATGACATTTTACAAGATGTACTTTCCACTTCTGATGTTTCGTTGTCAATAATGTCTTCTTCTATTGAGGAAGGAACCTTGAATTTAAAAGGAGACTGTGGTCAAACTCTTCAAGATATTACAATTGTTTCTGAAGTAAAAGAGATGGAATGTGAATTTGGTAATCTTGTTGTCAGTAAAACTTCCCTCACTCATGTGAACAGGTTCAAGATCAATTAGAGGGACATGACAACATTGGTCAAACTAGTAATGAATCATCTAATTCTGGTAATTTTCTCTCACATTCACCCTTTTATGATGAACACAATTTGGTCTTAGAAAATATCTCGTGTTCTTTAAAAGAACATATGATGAGAGATGATCTGTTTATTCAAGGAGAGGGAACAAAACTAGAATTTGAAACACATATACCTATCATTTCAAGAGATGCATTTTGTCTCCTCAATTCTTCTACATATTATTCCTTGTACCCTGATATTTTTTATCATCATGTTATGAAATCATGTGTTCCAGATCACTTTGGAATGAATTATGCACTATATAATCAGATGCAAATTAATAAGGATTACCGAATAGAAGATAATGAGGAAAATAAATATGCCCATGAAGATATTAATTCTTATTCTCAATAATTATCTATGGGTAATTCAAGAAATGATTTGAAATAATCTAAAATTGCATGTTCCATTGATTCATCTCAATTTGTGTTTAAAGAAAGATCTAAATTTTTCCACGATCAATTATTTGAGGTTGAAAAGTATAATCAACCAAATACTATTACCAATGATGATTATTCAAAAATGTTGGTTGTTCCATTTAGTTCACCTCAAATAGTTAATCTTGAAGTATTCGAGCTCAATGAAAAGTTTCAAGAGAATGGGACACTTCTTTTTCGATCGAAAATCACGATAAGTTCTCGCAATATTGATCCAACCTTTTTACAAGATTCTTCCCATGATAATCTAATACTTTATTCTCATTAGGAATATTTTTCATCTGTGAATTCTTTCAAACAATCCCATGTTAGTAATTTCATGTATTATGATTGGATTGCAGATTGGTTGGAGTATTCATATCTCGAAAAGTTTCTTGGGAATGGAAAGATTATCTTCACCTTATTTAGAGATCAAGGAGATAACTTTGACACACTCCTTTTATATCCTTCAGATGTAGAAAATATGGAACGAATGAAAAATTGTCAGGAGAATGGGGCACTTCGGCCTAGGGCGATGGTTATGTTAGGTCCCCATAACTCTGAAAAACTTCCCAATCTCAGTTACATTTTTTCATGTTTTTGTGACCCATATAATAACAAAATTGTAGAATGGCTGGAGGATTCATATAGAAAGAATGTTCAAGGGAATGGTAAGGTCATGCTTGATTTGTTTTTAAATGATGATTATAAAGGTAAGTATGATGTATTTTTTTCATATTTCGATACACTACCATTCTTGTTACTAATATTCAATTTTGTTTTCATTGCAAGATTGGAGTTACTCCGATGGTTACAATGGAAGCATGACTTCACTTAGTATTTCAATTTGTTTAGTAGTTAGAGTAGGTTTCCTTTAGTTTTCTTTCTCATTGTTTCTTTTGTAATAATGCAGTTGTGAACACAAGTGGGTACACCAAGAGAACAATAATATGAATGTTGTTAGGGAAGTCCACGTTAATCCTTTTCTCTCAGTTTTTTGTTGAATATTTATTTTCAAAAACACATTATCATCATGAAAATTTTAAAATGGAAAGTAAAGAGATAAGTGAATTTGAACTATCAATTCACCCAAATTCAACCTTGACCCAAGGTGCCATGAGTAGGATTGCACTCATCTTAATAATGATTTTTCTATTTTCTTTTAGTCTCTTTTATTTTTAATAATAATTCTTGGTCAAAGTAGCATCTTATGCATCACTATCTTAAGAAAAGAACTTGATCACACATGAGATTTTATATGATTTAGTTCTTCCTTTATTTTATAGTGGGATGGTAGTAGATCCCAAAGCTCAGGTTTATCTTTGGCCAATTTTTTTTTCTAAAAGTGCACTTTTGCTATTTCGATTTTCTTTTTTTTATGTACTTCTGATTTTGAATCCCATTAATAAAATTTGATTTGGTTTGCTGTGTGTTTTTTGTTTTCTTTGTTTTCTTTGAATGAGTTTTCTTCTTGTCTGTATTTTTGAATCAATATATTTTTAATCAAAGATTTATTGTCGAAGGAAGCATTCATTTTAAGACTTGTGTTTTACAAGCAATTTGAAATAGTTCAAAGAGGTCATGATATTAAGATATAGCTCAAACAATTGATTTTTAAGTCAATTGTCACTTTCATTTTTTCCTGAAATTTTCTTTGCCAGAGTATTACACTAGAGATGTGGTTTAAATATTTGAGAATTACGATGATTTTTAAACTTTTTACGTCATCCATATTCTTAAGGAATCACTTTTTAAGTGCTTCCCCATTCTCTAGATGATTTCTTAAATGAAATCTAAAATCCCTAAACCATAATAAAACTTCCAGTTTTGAAAGAAAATAAATAATATGATCAATTATTCACGTGTATTGCAATTAACCTCTAGTATCACCCCACTCTCTTTGTCATCAATAAATATATAATTGTATTAATATTTAAAAGTGGCATAAGATGGTTGGAAGCACCTAAGTGTGGGAAGTGTGTGTAAACTCATCGGGGTACTGAATAGGATCGTTGGCAATGGATAAATGCACATATGATACCAAGACAACTTCGTTGGGGTACTGAACAGGCTTGTTGGCAACGAAGCAATGTTGGGTCGAGAGGTAGCAGGTATATGCTTTTAAATTAACTTTTATGGAAGTATACATCACGTGGATACAACTATTGGATGGGATTAAATCATTTGAGTGGATTAAATGGCATCCCTAACAAAGCTATGGATGCCTGCTAACAACAGTGGCCCTGTCAACTGTATTGAAGTACTTTTATAAACTTCATGACTCTTTTATTAAAACACAACTTTAGGTTATAATCCTCTGTAAAAACATTAATTTTTTTTTTTTGATATTTTTCTATAAATCTGAGCTAATCTTAATATTATGTAATATTAAAGTGGATTTTTTTCAAAGAATCTTAAAATTATATCCAAGTCTTATTCTTCTTCCATACGATGAAAGTTTAATAGTTCATAGATAATTGTTTCGCCCAGTGAGTCGTCATTTGTTGGGCACCAACAACCCCCTTCTTTTTTTTTAATCAAAATCTAGGGTCCCTTGAAATTTTACTTGGATTCTTCGTTTTTTCCCATTTGACTTGATTGAATTGGTATTGGTTTTCTTTGTTTCGAGGTTGGTTTGATTTTATATTCTTTTCTTTGTTTGGTTTGAATTTCATGAAATTCAAATGCCATTTCACTGTTCTTTATACAGAGTTTTCATGTTGATGGACAAGCTTCATAATTTGGGAGTTTGTTATTACCTCTTCCTTATTGAATTTATCTGCTGCGATAATGGCTTGGTTGAAGACTTGGATTAATAACAATGATTTTACAAGAAGAACGTTTATTGCGAAACATTTTTTCTATGACATTTGTTCACATCTAATCAATTTTGAATGAGGGAGAGATGAACATAGAAATCTAAATTTAAACGAAAACATTAATTTTTATGAACTGTTTACTTTCGTTTAAATTATGATTATGTTTTTGTCTCTTTCTCATTGGCAATCATTTTCACAAAATCATTTGGTAGGTTTAATTAATTAAATTCTTTTGTCAGTTTGCATCTCATTAAAAAAAAAAAAAGAATTATCTCTGGTTTGTTTGATTTTCTGAAAACCCAAAATTAATATTTTTCTCCTCTCCATCAACTTGAAGCTTCTAGAATTTTAAGATCATATTTGAAAGGAAAATATA
Source organism: Picea mariana (assembly GCA_032191745.1). Taxonomy (NCBI): domain Eukaryota; kingdom Viridiplantae; phylum Streptophyta; class Pinopsida; order Pinales; family Pinaceae; genus Picea; species Picea mariana. The sequence goes on along the minus strand of JASDQU010754073.1, from coordinate 18,588 downwards.
AACAATGTTTGTTTAGAACTAACAGTTAGTTTAAATTCATTTTAATTTTATTGTTCTAGATTTTGTTTTATTCACAATTTTTAGGTTATTAATTTGCTTTCTTTTTGTTTCATAGGTTTCTATTATCATTTAATTGGTATGGATCTGATCATGGCTTGATTTTATTATCTAAATACATTCAAGATAATTGATCCAAAAATAATATTGGATTGCTGCAAATAATTTATGAGCAACAACAAACAAGATTTGGAAATGCGTTCAATAATAGATAGACGATTTTGCGGGAGTTGTTTCAGCCAAACTGTAAGGAATCAAAAGAAATGGTTGAAAAACCATCTGCAGAATGGACCCATTTAGCTCACGCACGGGAATTGTCCCAAACAAATGCACAATTTGAGATTTATTTGTGTGTCTTTACAAGTCAAATTTCAGGTGGCAAAAATTGTTAGTGATGCCCAGACTGTTAATTCATTGTACAAATATATGAGAAAGTTCAGAGCCAAGGGGATCCAAGAAATTGAGAGGAGTATTTTTATTCTTTCCTTTTTGTATATTATTTCTTTTGTAAACTTTTTTTTCTTTTCAAATGGAGTAACAGATGGTTGGAATATTTGGGAGAATAGACAAGTATTTTCAATGAAGAATATGGAATTTCAGGTTGCTTGATGGCTTTTGTCCTATGATTAAAATGGTTTTTTTTTTCATTATAATATCTTGATATTCTTTGAGTAATTGATTATGCATTGATTTAAATTAGCTTTAGTCTGTTTTATCAATACATGGTTAATTGCTATCATTTATGTATTAATTTTTTTAATCTTTAAGAGTCTATTATTCCAAAAATTCATTTTGGACCTTATGATGAACTTATTATACTGAATCTATATGGAATACAATTTAGTCTTTGGCTTTTGTCCTTTTGTAGATTGTGCAATGTTAATATTGTTTCTGATATAATTTCTGAATATGAAACTTTATTTGTATTGAACTATCTTTAGATTGTTCTGCATATAATTTTTCATGTTATGTTTTCATTTATATGTTTCATTATATTTTTGTTCCATTAATATATGTGGATGATCATCTATTCAAGTATTTTGAGATTACATCTGATAATAGATAGTTGGTAACACCATTTACTGATGATTGTAATTTATTTCATTTTTAGTTATTTGGACATTCTAAAGTCACATGATATATAATCGTTTTTCTTTCTGTCATCATAAACTTGTTCCAGAATATAAAAGACTTCTTTGAGTTTCTTCAGGAAGTATTATGTTTCCCTTTGTCATAGGTTTACAATTGACACATGTTAAGAGGATCTCAAACAACATAGAGAGGTAAACTCATTTTTGCTTCCCAGTTATGGGTTAGTCTGTGTGTTTTTTTTTTATTGAATTATTTACTAATGAAATGATGATTGTATTAATTAGCTTTGATTGTTTATGTGTGATTGTTTCAATCGTATTTTCTTAGTATTTATTATTTTGATATCTTTAAACATTAGAAATATTTATGTTCTTAATTTATTTATTTTTAAAAACACTATTACAAGCATCCATTTTCGCAAGATTTCAAGCAAACCTTGTAAATTGTATATAGATTGTTTATAATCATTATGTATATTTAAATTTTTAGATAAACATTTGTAATTAGTATATAAAATTTTTAGAATCATAGCTTTAGATTGGTTTATTTCTTTTACTGTTTTTAGGACCCTAGTTGGCTAGCAGAGCCATTAAACCCGTCGGATCGGATCATACCAAACAACTTGGGTTAATTAGACAACCTTGGTCCGGATATAACCTTCCAGTTGACGGTGTGTCACTTACTCTGGTCAAAATGCAGGTAGGTTGACCACTTTTGATGGCGGTCCTTCTACAATTTCCCTTGTGTCTGTATGAACTACAGAGGCTTGTGATCAGTGTGTATGATCGTCTCATTTCCCAGAATGTAATGTTTCCATTGACGACAGGATTGTACAATGGAATAAATTTCCTTGTCATAGGTGGGGTATTTCTAGATAATATTTGAGAGTGTCTCACTATGGTATGCCACCGGATGGTCATGTTGAGTGAGAACTGTTCCTACAACATAGTCAGATGCATTAGTCTCAATCTAGAATGGTTGTTGCATATAAGGCAAGGAGAGTATTGGAGCTGAGTAGAAGCGATGCTTCAGATCATTGAATGTTTGTAGTTGTTCCTTCCACCACACAAACATTTCCCTACCACATCCCTTGGTCACCTGGCTGAGGGCCCATTCAATATGGGAGAATCCCAACATGAACCCTCGATAGAATTTGGCCAGTACCAAGAAGCTTCGAAGCTCGGTTAGTGTGGCCGAGGCTGACCAGTCACATATTACTTGGATATTAGCTGGATCAACATGTAACCCATGCTCATCAACAATGTAGCCAAAGTATTGGACCCTATTCATTAAGAAAGAACTTTTTTCCAAGTTGGCATATAGCTTGTGCTGCCGTAGAGTGCTCAAAAGCTGTTGAATATGTTACATTTTCTCCTACCAAGTTTTTTTAAATGTGAGGATGTCATCCAAATATACCACCACAAAGGAGTTGGTGAAGGGTCTCAATACATCAGGCATCAACCTTATGATAGTGGCTAGTGTAGTTTTAAGAAAAAGGGCATGACCAACCATTTGAAGAGACCTTTTTTAGATTTGATGGTTGTCTTCCATACATCAGTTGGTTCGATGGGAACCTAGTAGTAGTGAGACCTTAGGTCAATATTGTTGAAGAAATTCCCCCCCTTGAGTTGGTGAAGAAGGTCATTAATCCTAGGAATTGGGTACCGATTCGTGACTTTGATTTTGTTTAAGGCTCTGTAATCAATGCAAAGTCGCCAAGTACTTTCTTTCTTCTGCACGAGTACAATCATGCTTCCATAAGGGGAGGAGTTGGGTTTGATGTGCCCGTTTTAAAGAAGCTCTTGGATCTAATGAATGATTTCGTTATTTTTCATCAGAGAGCGATGATAGACTGGTCCATTAGTTAGAGGTGCACCGGGGGTCACATCAATCAAGTGCTTCACTTGGAAGTTCGTCGGTACCCCGAGGGTGAGGAGAAGATGTCTTTGTATTCTTCCACAATCCTGTCCACTTACTTCTGCTGCAAAGATAGGCTTTTTGTAGAGGCCACGAATGTGGTGAAGACCTTCTACTTACTATGAGCATGGATCAAAAATAAGACAAACTTCCCGGTATGTGAAATTAACTTACTGCACTGATTAGAAGAGCTTAAAGAAATAGTGGTAGGCGGCGCTACCTCTGGTATCCTATACAATTGTCTACGGGTGAAATCATGAAGATGGGTTACACTTTTTCTTGTTTTATGAGAAAAAAAACTGTATTTTCACAAGTTATTCAACTTCCGACATACAAAAGTATTTTTCTTATTTAGAATTTCACTTTATAGTAAAAACAAAACTTGTGAAGAATTGTGTTAGTTTTCCAATGACTATTTTTCAATTTTTTTTTATCATGATTTGATATGTCAATTTGACAATTGTTTAACAACATGTTCCTTAAACATAAAATGAATGATAATGAGTTACTTATTTCTACAATAATGTATCTATTATTAAACTTATGTTTTTAAGAAACGAAATATACTGCAACAATCTACAGAGACTCTATTTTATTATGACTATAATTTTGAATCTAACGAATGAATATTATAATTTCTAGAATTTTTTGAAGTTGACCAAGCTCAAAACATTACATATTTTAAACACATGTTTTTCTACACATTGTATCTATCTTAATATTTACTTAAAACTAAAATCTAAATATACCCTTTTTAAAAGAATAGTTTAAGGATTATGAATATATTTTTTTCCAAATTTTTCACTGTATATTTTTAGAGATACCAATATTTCATTTCACCAAATCATAATGTCTGCTGAAAATATTATGTAGTGATTTTTTAAAAAAATTAAATAAAAATAGATAAAAATAAAGAAAATGAAAACAAATTATACGAATTAAAAGTAGATTCAATTTTCGAAATGTTGGTGTCATTTTCGAAACCAAATTCTCAGTATTTGTAGAATTCTGCAACCTTCGAAGTTCAGTTAAGCTTGGGGCAATTATCTGGTTTTAGTTTTTAGTCCCAATTTCTTTTTTTTGGCCGAAATAATATTTCGGCCGAACAAATAATATTTTGGCCGAAAGACTAAAATCTAACGGAAACCGTCAAAACTGAACGGTTTCCAGGTTTTTCATCCGAAAAACCATTCTTTCGGCCGAAAAACAATTCTTTCGACCGAAAGACGGTCGAACGAATTCCATCCATCGAAAAAAATGAAACGACACGTCGTATCATTTTAGTTCGTGCCAAATTGTATAAATAGGCTTTCGGCCGAACACGTTTAACACAATTCATCAGATGGACAGACATATATAAGCTCGAGGATTGGGATTTCAAAGCATTTCTATCACTAATTGCAGCTGTATTCTTTTCTTTCTTTATTTATTCCCTTTGTTCCATAGGCTTAATCGAAGGATCGATATCGATACATGGTGGTTTTCTAGAGCACTTAAACAAAGCTTCGAATCATCTTTTTGGTTTTTGTTGAATAAGGTAAATGATGTTTGTTCAAGTTTTTATTGGAATAACAATTTATATGTTGAAAGATAAATGTTAGCATTTTTTTAAGGTGAAGTCTTTGTTGAACATATCTTTTACAGATAACTATAAAAGTCATGGGAAACAAAATTTTTTGCAAGAGAAAATATGATCGCACTTGAGATGATACTCGCCAAATCGAACAAAGGAAAGAGCTTTATCGGAGAAAGAAACAAGAACGTGCAAATATTGAAGAAATAAACGATGATAATGTCAATAGAGATTTTCGACAAGAAGAAGTTCACCCAGGTATGCATGCACATATGATGATCGAGCACATGACACACATTGAGACTGTATCTAGAAAGTACAAAATTCAAAGTATATAATTCAAATTAAAAATATTGTAAATAATATAATTGATTGTAATTACAATTTGATGTTTTTTAAAAAACATAAATTGATTTGTCTCATAATGTCAAAGAAGACGTTGAAACTGAAATTGAATCAGAAGACGAATCACCTATAGGTATGTGTACAAAAAACTAGACTAATACAAGATGAACACTCAAGTATATATAACTTAGTGAACTTGTGTTCGAGTTATGGATTTTAATATAAACTTTAAATTGAAATATGCAGGAGAATCTATCAACATTGATGATGAAATATTAGAAAATGTTGATACTAAAAAATTTGGGAAGAAAAAAGCTAAGCATTATATAAGATATCGAACTAAGAATATGTATAATACTTATTTCAAAGATGAATCAGTAACAGTGCAGGCTCAA